>JAPSGF010000047.1:4280221-4378473 GCA_035772895.1 Perdix hodgsoniae | reverse complement strand
CCCCCCCCAATCCCATCTCCTTCTGGGTGTCCATAGCAGAAGCGAATGGATGTGGGTGCTGTGCTGGTAGAGGGAGGGAGACCCCCCAGCACGGTGCTCACATACCTCCATCAAGCACAGAAAATGCAACAAGATCGCTTTGCTGGGGGTGTGGAGCAGAGTCTGATGTGTATGGAGGGGGGTAAGCAAAGCTCTGTGTTCTGCAAAGCCAATTTCCTCCTGTGTTGGGAACGGGAAGTGATGGTTTGGAGAACGGTGTTTCCCAAGCTAACTGTATTGACAATATAATGAAAGTATTTGTATGCGCTTGTTCTTGTTGTATATAAACTATAGCAAATGGAAATCTACAGGATTTTTTTTTCTTGTCTCGCTATTCTCAGGCAATTTGTAGCTGGGAAATGATGGGAATTCAGTGCACCAGCAGGAGGCTGCTTCTCCTTCCTCTTGTGCTTTGCACAGGCGTTGGCAGGAGGGTGGCTTCTCCTCCTTTCTGTGTCTTGTTTGGGGCTGTGCATCAATTGCAATGCTAATTCAGCAATGCAGAGGCCAGGTGTGGGCTTCGGAGGTGCTTTTGGGGGCAAAGAAGCAATGTGCTCTGGAAAAGCCTTGCAGCATTTTGAGCAGTGGAGTGTCCATGTCTCTGCTTTGTGGATGGAGGGTTGGGGAGGAGTTGGGTTTTATGCGCTGCCTCTCTGTGAGCACCTTTTTGGGCTGTTTCTGCCAATTCTCAGCTCCCTCGCCCTCTGCCAGCACCCTGTGTTGCTGCTGCTGTGCTTCCTGCTGTGCTTCCCTGGGGCGGCGCAGGGACCGCCAACTTTGGAGAGCCAAGAATCCCGTCATCGAGTGTCACTGATGTGGAAATACGGGATCAAATGAGTAGCAATTCGTGTGTCACCGCATGACAGAACAAAACCCTCTACCGAGGAATTAAAGCCATAAATATCCTACAGGGCCCCTTCCTGCTAACATGCTCCTGACATCTGGAGTGGCAGCCCGCTGGAACCTATCTGCTGTCAGAGAGCGGTTGCAATTAAGTCCTGAATGCAGAGGGGAGAAGGGGGAAAACAATTTTTTAAATGACTTGGCAGGTGATGGAAAACCAAAATACCCCATTCCATTAACGCGAGCAAATTTACCTTAAAAAGACTGGGTTAGAGACTAAGTGAGTTAATTGCCAGAGTCAGTCACTCAGTTCTTGGTCTCTGTGGGGCCGGTGCGGGAATGATGGAGGGTCCATGGTTGGGTTCCCACCTAGGTCTGTGCTGCTGCAGTATTTAACACTTTGACTGCAGCGCTGCGTAACTCCTAACTCACCGTTCTCCTCCAGTTTGGCAGCGCTTTCCCCTCTGGCCAACCTGTGGGAGCCCAGCAGTCCCTTGCAGATGGCCTCCCCCTGCATTGCTGATGGCTCAGCCAGGCAGAACCGCAGCATCCCTGCGCGATTGATGCCAGCAGGGCACGCGGCTTCGTGTGTCCGTCTGTCCTACCCGTGGGCAGTCGCAGCAGCGATGGCCCTGCAGAGCCTCATTGGCATTCTGCAGGATGCTCCTCGCTGAGGTGGTGCTGCTCTCACCGCAATTTGCATTTGTGGAGCTTACAGGAGGTGTCGCTGAGCAGATATACTGGCAAGCTGCGTCTCGCGGAGAATTTATTTTGTCGGGGTTTTGCTCCCGCCTTTCCAATCTGGCTGCCTCGATTCCCTTTAAAGCATCGAGTTGCTCCGCTAGATTGCAAGGCACAAAACCCGCAGCAGGATCTGTGCTGGGTTTGGTTTTCCTCTCCCTTGCCCCGTTGCTTGGCTCCTCTCCAAACGCAGAGCCATTGTGAGACCGCTGCGTGCGTCTGCTCCGTGTCGGTGTCCCTCCCCGACCATCTGAAATCAGGGAGCAAAATGTGCCCCGAGCATCTTTGGAGATGAGCCTGGGAGGAATGAAGGGGAGTGGTGTGATCACCATCCCTGGAGGTGTTCCAGAGCCATGGGAAAGGATGTGGGCATGGTGGGGTTGGGGTTGACCTGGGGGATCTCGGAGGTCTTCTCCAACTGGAATGATTGAATGGTTCCGAGTTTGCTTCAGCCCTCACCCTGCAGATCTGTTCTTGCGCCCTGCCCGCATTGCCCAGATTATGCAGCTGTCCCGTTCTGTTTTTTGGAGTAAATATCACCAAGTCCTGGCTCTGCACAGTCTCAGCACCCGAGTGCTGGTTTCAGGCAGCTTGCGGTGCGTGGGGCTTTGCTCTCCAATTTGGCTTGCAGCAGTGCTGGGCAAATTGCTGGCAGTGAGGAGTTTGTTCGCCCCTAACACGGTTTTGTGCTGACCACAGCGATCTGCTCAGCATGTGTTGTCAGCCAGGGAAAAAGAAAAAGAAATTAAGAAAAAAAAGCAAATAGTTTCCGAATGGTGCATGCTTTCTATCAAGTCAGCTACATGGAAATTTTTATTTTTTTTTTTAGGGGATGATGAAAGGGGAGGAAAGACTCATCTGGAAGCAGCGCATTTCATCTAGTTCAATTGCTGCGGTTGTGTTTTCAGTGCTAGAAACACTCATACGTGTTTTTAATTGGCCTGTGAAGTTGGTTGATTGCTCTTTTGAGTTTTAGCGTGAGGCCAAACACTGCGTGTCGTTGCTGCAGGGAAGACTGGGGGAAAAGCACAGGAGAAGCAGGAATGGCTCACTTTGCACAGGCAATCAGAGTGCCCTGCAGGCTGGTTTTGGTTTGGAGCTGCGTGGACCTTCTGTCTGAGATGGGTAAAATGCTGCAACAACAGTGGGTGAGTGAGAAAGGAGAACGCTGGTGATGGTTTTGTCTTATTTACTGCTGACATCCGGAGGTCAACGCGCTCATCTCTGAGGAGAGCACAGCCCCGTTAGTCAAACACAGATCTCCAGCTTTGTAGCTTTGCTGCATGATTTATAAGCCATGGGGGTATAAAGAAGCTTTCCTCTGAAAATACAAGGGGATATTTTGATCCTTTCGTTCCCGCGTTGTGTTCCCCTGTTCATTTTAACTTTGGTTTTCTGATGTCAGAGCACTGGAGCTCAGCTCTGCTGTGTGGGTTCACAGGATTGGGCTGTGAGCTCACACCCATCCTGCATCCCTTTGGGTACCTTTAAACGAGTGCCCCCTGGTCCGAATGGATGGAATTCTGTGCCATGTGACAATGCATTATGTCTGTTATTAGCATCTTAGCATCTCTGAGGTGCTGGACAGGAGCTGAGCTGAGTCGGTGAGTAGGGCAGGATGGCTGCAATCTGGTCTCATCCAGCATATGGGGACAGAGGGTTGCTTTATGGTGTAGGGCAATGTCAGGTTCCTTTCCCCTCTCCGTGCTCATAAATGCATGTTTAATGGAAGAGGTGGCAATCGCTGTTCTCGACTGCTCCTGCATCCCAGTTTGGAGACCAAATGGCACCGCATGAGCAGCTGATGAGGTCAGGAAGGAGAGCTGCCTTTCAGTAAGATTTCGAAGTCAGGAGGCCTTGTTTTGTTCTGCATTTGCAACTCTAATGTATTCTTCCCCTGCACTCCCACCCACTCCTCACGCTCAGCCCCAGACTTTCTACTCACATGGCTATCAGTGTCACTTCTGAAACATGTCTTTCCTTGAAAATCCAGCTTTTCATCAATTAAACATTTCTGACGGCTCTTCTGAAACAAATCCTACATTTAAAAAAAAAAAAAAAATCACCACAACACTCTTTGCTTTCTAGCAAAGTTTTCCTTTTGCCTTTAAGTCTCTGACACCTCCTCTCCTTCCATTGGAATCAGGTTTAATTTTCATGCCCAGTGGTGCTCTGAAGCCCCTAATGAGCAGCAGGTCCCATCCCATGGTGCCAGCTACCCAGGATCCGTGTTGTAGCTGTACAGATGCTGAAGCAGTAAGATAGAACTGACAGGACCTGATGGCTTTGGGATGACTTGCAGCCTTCTTTAATTAAGGTGAACATGTTTAGCTGGCAAAATATGCACAGTCCATGAAAGTTTGCTAAGCATGTTGATTTAATTGGCAGTGACTGAATTTAAAGTAAGCATCCAAGTGTGTAGCCAGCCTCCTTGTAGACCAAGGCCCCTCTGAGGTGGGCACCAAGGGGATCAGGGGAGGGAAGGACTCAGTGTCTCTCCCTATGGAATGCAGCATTGATTGGCTTGGAGCATCTTTCTAGCCGTAATCTTCCCTGTAACTTGATGTTAGGTGCTGATATTGTTGCCTTTTCCCTTATTCCCCCATTTTCAGTGGTTGGGACAAGCGTTAAGCTGGTGCCAGGCTCACATCCACCACCAGCCCCAGATGGTCTCCTGCCATCATTACTCTGGGTCTGTCTGCAATAGGCACAAACCAGCTGCCAGCTCCCAGCACCCTCAGCCTCCATTTCCTTTATTAGCAGTGGGTGCAGGACTCTAATTACGCTCATTAGGGATGGCTATGCTTCATTCTATTTGGAGCATCCATAGCACTGGGTGGGTTTGGAGGGACTGTGGGAGCTGTGCAGGGAGCACCAGCCAAGGACTGCAGAGCTCGGGGCCACCAGCCAGAAAGCAGTGTTTGGGTTTTGTGTTTGATAATGGCCATTTTCATTCTAAAAAGCCCAGGGACTAATTTGTGAATTTCTTTTTTTGTGATTTTCCCACTCTGAGCTTGTTTCTTCTCTCTGGAAAGCAAACTCTTCAGTAGGGAGATTTTAGAAACCCCAGTGCTGTAATGCCAAACCCTTTATTTACTGCAAAGGATCACTTCAATTACGGTTTTGTAGCAGTGAAGCGTGCGCCTTGCAGCCGTGCATCCCAAACAGGTGCCTCCCCCAGCACTGCACACGAGAGGAACCCTTCAACAGGTGTTATTGTTCCTCCTGGGATGGAACGGAGCACTGCTGAAGCTCCTGATTGCTTTGCCATGGTTTTTGCACGGCACTCACGCACCCATGCAAACCCCGACCTGTGCTGGGATGCACCGCGGTGCTGCAGGAGAGCCGAGTGCTGGGGGTGGCGGTGGGGAGCAGCAAGGAGCCTCTTCTTACAGCAAGTGAAAAATCAATCCTTGACCTTTAAAGGAGTTTATGAATTCCTGGCTTAGGGATCGATGCGCATTGATTTCTGTGTGTCTGCGTGGGCTCGCCGTGTGCTCTATCAGGTGATGAAAGCTGAGTTTTGCTGAGTCCGGAGTGGGCAGAGGCAGGTGCTGTCTCCCCTGAGCTGCCAGCAGTGAAAACATGATTTTTTTTTTTCCCTCTCCCCGCCCCCCCACCTTTTGCTCTATGCTAGCCAATGGGCCGTGGGGCCGAGGTCACTGGGAGGTGCTGTGTTTGGTGTTCTGGTGAGGGATGCTACAGTCTCTGGTGGAGCAGGAGGATGGTTGCTGTTTTCTGCGAGCCACTGTGCTGAAAAATAGAACATTGCGTCTGCTTTGGTCCCTTTTTTTTCCTATGGCGTTGCCAAAAGGCACAGCTGAGGTGGAACTGGCAAGCACTGGGGCTTGGCTCCAATAGGATGAAGAGCTAATTCCCCACCCCATGACAAGTAAGGCATGGTGATGAGGGCTGCTTTCCATGGGGGAAACTGAGGTGTGTGACAACGAGTAACCCAGGGGGTGTCCAGCAGAGCCAGGAAGCAAATCCAAGCTTATCCTGCAGCATTTTTCATAGGATCCATTCTTTGCATTATGTCTTCTGGAGTATTTTCCCAATCTTTTATCTCCATCAACTGTTCTCAGCTCTGTCACTGCAAAATCAGTCTATTAAATGGTTGAATATGTCCTGAAATTTGCTTCCCAGCCTCACCCTTGGTGAGTTCCCTGCGCACAAGGCAGATGCTCTCTGGTCTCCTGCTGCTTCTTGCACTGCTTTGCACTGAAAGATCCTAATGCAAGACTTGCTGCAGGCAGTGCTGTACCACGCCTGGGTCTGGGTTGGAAATACTTTGTGCTTCTCTTACTGCAATTGCAAACTAATGATAACAATGATAATAATGGCTTTCCCAAACCTTTTTGCTGCCAGACCCAATGTGGGGGCAGGAGGGGAAACACCCCGCCGGGTCGGCGCTTCTTTATTTAATCCAACAATTCCCCCAGCCTCTCCTACTGTCTTTTCTAATGTATTCCTATTTGTTTGATCTCCTACAAACTTCCCCTCTCTGATCTTCTGATGAAATAATAAATCCGGGGCCCTTGAAGACGCTTCTCGGCAGGAGAGTCTAAACGAAAACCCTTTTAAGCATTTAGAGTTTTTTAATGTGACAATCCCCTCCTGCAAGGATACCGTATATACTGTGAGATGCGGGGCCGCGGAACCTGGTTATTTCCCAGGCTGGATCCGCTTCCCCATCTGGGGGTGTTCAAGGATGTGGAAACTCAGCTTCTCCTTCAAGCTCAGCCTGAGAACGGCCGTCCTTTGGTTTAATATTAATATTCTGGAGCCTGGCACCATGCTGTTCGCAGCCCCCTCCTTACAGCAGCTCTGAGAAGCGAACCAGCCGTCCTTTTTTCCCCTATTTCAAAGGGAAACGCTGCATTGTGTCTTGCACGGCGCTGCTGCAGAACCCAACAAAATGAGAGGGAAACGCAGTGCCATTGTGTGGCTCTGCTGCACGGCAGGGACGGTCCTGGCAGCCATGCAGGTCTGCAGAGCCAGCACTGGGATGCATTTCCCCCTCTCTTGTTCCTTGACAAGGCGTAATCACGTTTGCTCCATTCAGGGTTTTGGCAGCTGCATCGCATCCCTCAGTCTGCAGTGCTGATGGCATCAGCATCCTGCTGCACGCTGAGGATATTTAGTGGTGTGTTGGTTCCATCCCGAGGAGGGATGGTGGGTTTGGGGGAGCCATCAGCAAAAGAGCTGCTGGGGTGGCTGGGAAGGAGCCAGCTCATGGTGTGGAACAGCCCAGGAGTGCGTGGAAAGGGCAGATCCTTTGTTTCTGGTGGAGGGTGGGTACCCCTACCCTGGTGGCATGGGGTGGTGATGATAATTGCTAATGGATGTCACTAATTGCTTTGCAAAAGCATGCGTGGCTGCAGCAGTGCTGTCATTATTTGCATCCCATTGCGAAGCTCCGGTCAGTGCTTTGTGCTGGATTTCATACATAGCGAAGAAGGGGGGAGGTAATAGAAGTGGAGAAAACACTTTCACCAAGGTCACCGAAGGAGAGAACAGCCCAGGTATTTCATTCCAGGACCAACAGCTTTTCCTTCTGCTCCTTTTTCTTATCACAGTTCCCATTTTTTCCCCTTCCCAGCGCTGGCACTTGCTGTTTCGATCCCATCCGTCGTGAGCGTTTGGGCAGTCAGGCACCCAGCTCGGCCAAGCAGCCTTAAGTGAGTTTAAAGCGAGGGGAGAGACGCGAGCTGGGAAGAAAATAATGAAGTTTGTGGCCCTGAATCTTAAGCAGCAGCTTTGGTTGGTGCTGCACGGCGGATAGGGATGAACTCGCCCCTTCCCAACGCTTGCCAGCCAATTGGCGGCTCCCTCCAGCCAAGCTGCTTTATAATTAAGTGATAATTGTTTTTGCTGGGGAGCACACAAGAAAGATAAACAGCTTGAGGAATCAATAAGCATCAAGGTCATAGGCTGAGTTATTTACTTGAATCATCTGCAATTTATCTCCCAACTTTGCTGTGCAAAAGGGAACGGTGACTGTTTCATGGAGGATTTAGTGAGTCCGGGGTGAACATCGTTACTTAAAATTGTAATGAGAGAGGCTGAAAAATTGGTATCTTTATATGAAAAATATTCAAAATTAACCAAAGATTTAGGAGTATACAACCAAGATGCAATAGAGTTATCCAGAGGCATGCACGTCCCCATCCACACTTGCTCTCTTACATAGGTTTAACCAAATCAATGCAAAGCATAGTCTGGACACTTACTTCTCATTAGCTTAAATTTGTCCCTAATTGACGCAGACCAAATTGCAGTGAACTGGGGGGGAGCAAAGCTGGGAGCAGCACACGTAGCAGGTTGGGGCTGTGGAGCTGCGCCCTGGCCTGGTGTTGGGTGGTGGGAGCAGGCAGAGCTGCAGCCATCAGAAGCAATGGGTCCTTTTTAAAACCTTTTTAATTATTATTGTTATTTTCCAGTGGTAGCTGAAATCTGTTGCCTCCACACAAGGGCTGTGGGGTGGTCCCAGCTTCTCTCTGTGCTCATGCTGGTTGCAAGTGAGTAAAGCAGAGGGCAAGGCGTTGCTCTGTGTGTGATGGGTTTCCTGTCTCATGGAGGCGATTCTGGAGATCCTCTGTGTGTTCACCAGTCCCCAGAATAGCAATTACAGAGTGCTTTTCATTGGGGAGGGGTCTCAAAGCCATTTGTTATCCCTATTTGGCTCAAGGACAAGAAGAGAGCATGTGCAGGGAATTGGGGTAACTGGGGCAGGAGATGACAGGACAGCACGGGACATTCATTACCCACCAGGCAGTGCTGCCCCTTGCTCTGTGTGGCAAAGGAAGTGTTCCATGGATGTGAAAGAGTTTGAGCCCAGGCTGCTCCTGTTGGAGCTGCAGGGTGTGCAGGTCTGGGCTCCCTGCAGTGCCTTTGATGTCCATCTACGCTGCCAGACCCTCTAATTCTGGAGGGTTGTAGCTCTTCTCATCTCCTGCCAGCCCTCCTAGCTCTTCCCCTCTACACAAGCATCCCTCCCCATCCACCTGCCCTGCCCATGCCCTCACGCTCTCCATCTCTTTGCTCCCCTCCAGCCCTCAGCACCCATCGCTCTCCCTTTCACCACAGCATCCTCCCTTTTCTGCCCTGTTTCTCCTGGGCAGGTACTGGGAGCCCGCCGTGCTATTTTCTCTGAGGCATCGAAGCTGAATTTAAGCAAAAGCTGAAGCAGGCCCACTATTAGCACAGCACGCTCCCTGGTCCCCAGCGCGTGCAGGTGGGAATGGCAGGAGCTGGAGTGATTGTGCAGATTTTCCAGTCTGTGGCTGTGCCTGCCTCCTGTCCAGCCCTCTGCAGCGAGGCACATCTCTAGCATCACCATTATCAGGCTCTGTTAGCTGCCTCGTGCATGGCTGGTAGCGTTTCAGATGAGGACTCGGGGGAACAGTGTTTCATTTTTCCCATCGTTGGTGTTTTGCGGCGCTTCCCGTGCAGAGGAGTTCACGGGTTCAAGTATCCATCAGGGAGACATGACGTGGCTATTTCTGATAGCGAAAAGTAGGGATGCTTGACCCAGGAGGTCCCCGCCAGCCCTCCACACAGCTCCTTTCTGTTCAGCTCTTTGCTCTAATGCAGACCCAGCGAGCTGTGCCACAACCCCCTTTCCTGTGCATCTGCGCTCCGTGCCACCAGATGCTGTCTGAGCGCTGCGCTGTTATCTCGGGTTCCTTTATCTAATGAATTTATCATATCAAGGCAGCAATTCACACACCTCCTTCACTCTCAGCGAAGGCTGGAGTGCATTACCCGTCATGCTAGTGTCCGAAATTACAACTCGCCGTCGATCAATCCTGGCTTTTGAAATCCATTTAAATGGATGTAGCGATCTCCAGCGAGCGCGGTGCGAGAGAAGAGATGCTGTGTTAATCTGTAATGAAACAAGAAGTAACCCTGAAGGGAAAGACAAGCGAGGGTGAATGGGGCTCTTGTTGCAATGAGCATTTCCAGCGATGTTCTCATTCTCTTTCCATTTCTGCTACACACCCTCTATTTTTCTCTATCTTTTCTTTCAGTGCATCGCCTCTTTTCCTTTGGAAATGCTCTCTATAATGATCCAGTCGCCTGAGTTTTCCCAAAGAGAAACGAGCTCTTTCATTTCATTTGCTCACGACCCCAAGAAATTTCAAATGGAGATGGTGTTAGCAAAGCTGCGTGCGTGGAGATGACAACCTTATATTATATTTATAGAATCTGCCTTTAGATGAGTTTGAATATACTTTCTGTACCTTGGGAAGGAAACTTTTGAAATTATTCACCCACGTTATGATTAATTTAATTTCTTATAGTTGAAGTGTTTGCAAAGTCAAAAAGTGTTTCCATTCCCTGTATCTGCGTGTCATAAACTTCTCTCCTTTACAACACAAATTAAGTTGTTTTGAAGCTCGAGACTGAAATTTTCAGAACTGCCTTAAGCGCTTTGATTAGAGCCGCCTGCAAAACTTTCTAATGAAAGTTTTCGAAATGAAAACACGGGTTCAACCGAAATCAAATCATTCTGTGGGACCATCACCGTTTTCTCATTTACAATTTCATCATTGCTTTATTTCAGTGACGCCAAATCCCTGTGGTTCTGTCGGTCGCTTTGCATGTAAGGCTACGTTGCAATTTGGAGTAGGGAATGGTGTTATAAAAGGGAAACAGAGCCTTTTGAACTCATTTCAGTAGTGCCAAAATGAACGTTTTTTTTGTCGATTGTTTTGAGGCGATAGGAATTTTTTTGGGGGGGAGGATAATGGAGAAAATGATGTGAGTTGGATTTTTCCAGTGATAAGAGGTGATGTTGGCTTCTGCTGAGCTCTGGGTGCCCATTTCTGCTGGGGTTTTTGCCAGCCTTGGTTTCATCCCTCTGACTCTTTCCATCTCCCATGCCAGAGGAGCTGGCTGTCACAGCAACTCATAAATCACAACTTTGTAGTATGGCTGGGGCGAGACTGCTTTGAAGATTAATTCCTTTGAAAGATTTAGGGCAGAGGGCAAGATGAGGACCTTTCTCACCCCCTTGAAATGGCAGCAGTGATGTGAAATGTCTCAGGGTCTGTGGGGATTGGCAGCACTGGGTGCTGTGGACGTGGTGGTGTTTGGGGGGAATGTAGAGGCTGGGATTATGTGCTGGGTCACCATCAGCTGTGCATCTCCTGCATCACTGCCTCCTCCTCTCCTTGGGAATGTACTCAGTTTGGAAATCTGGGGGTTGCATCTCTCTTGGAGAGAAGGAAGGAGGCTGTGCTTCCCCAGACTCTGCCCCATGTTGAGCCACACAGACTGGCTCTTCTCGGTGTGTGGGGCCATCAGCTGTGCCAGCCTCTATGTAGTACTGATCTCTAATTCTCTTAAATGCAGAATAGTGTCTTGTGGATGTGGCCTGTGTGATAGAATTCCATCAGAGCTTGAACCTTCCTGTGCTAGTGCTGGAGAGATGAAGTAAAATCCAAGAAATGATCCATTTCTGGGGAAGCTTCTTGCCTAGTCGGTGACCAAGATATGGGAGAAGGCATTGCAACCCTACATCCCACATAGCAGCACACTGTGGTGCGGAGGGAAGCCCCCATGACACCCAAAATACCCAAACACTTCCCCCTTCTTTTGAGAGCTCAGCCTTGGTGCCAAGATCCCAATTTTTACCAACTCATTTTTGGTCCACCCCTCATGCCCAGGGGCATGGGGGTGTTGATTTAGGTTCCCTGCAGCTGTGTGATGAGGGCTGGCAGCGTTGGGATGAGAACCCCACCACTGAGATCCTCTCCCAGTGCTGCTTCAGCTGCCTCTGCCTGGCCAGGAGGTTTTTCAATTTCCTTGTGCTGGCAGGTACAGCACCATGGTCAGGATTTAGGGCTTGGCCTGGCCATTTCTCCTTCCTGCTTGCCAATTAATCCCCCGCTGAGTAAATACATTCCCTGAGCTTCATCATCCTGCAAAGAGTCCTAAAGACAAACAGAAAAGCAAGAAGGAAACAAAACAAACCATGCACCGATAAATTAAATGCACTGAGGAAAACACAGAAAAGACCGAGCAAACCTCAAGCAGCCCCTTCCTCCAAGTTAATTAATTGGAGCCTTGTTTGAGGACAAGCACCCTCTTAAATCCCCCATTGCCAAATGCAATTTTCTTGGTACAATCACTCAGTGTCCCTGACAAATGGGAGCCCAATCACTTCTCGACAGAAGGCGAGTGCTGCAGCACTGCTGAAGTGCAAATAATAGATTTCTAGCACTCCCATAAGGGCTGTGAGCACCCCCTGAGCATCCCCCTCCTCAGCACCCCATGGGGAGGTGCTGATAGGAGATCCTGAGCTGGAAGGAGATGGTTGCAAAGTGGGGGTCGGCCTCTTCTCCAGGTGATGGGATGAGAAGTGATGGCCTTGAGTTGTGCCAGAGGATGTTCAGGTTGGGTATCAGGAAATATTTCTTCTCCAAAAGAGCAGTGCTGCTCTGTGCAGCTGCTCAGGGACTGTGGGGTCGCCATCCCTGGGAGTGTCCCGTTAATGTGGGGATGTGGGCACGGCGGGCTGGGGTTGGACTGGGCATCTGAGAGGTCTTTGCCAAACCTAATGACCCTATGAAGCGGAGGAAGGTTGGGTGCTAATTATGTATGCGCCACTGAATGACTGCAGTGCATCTCCAGGTGCACCTTGCTTTGCTCCCAGTGGCTTTTCCCTCTTAAATTGCTGATGGCATCCTTGGCTGTGGTGCAGCTCTGAAGGCTGGGTGGCTGCGCAGGGTCAGCACTAAGCAGTGCCTCATTTGTGGGCACGGGGCTCCTGACTTCACTGTGTTTATAATATCAGTGAGAACCCGTGTCAAATCCATTGTTGCATGATGTGACCAAATCCATTACTGCACACATGGAAATCAATTATTGCACATTAGGGAACATTTAACACTTGGGCCTTTTCCGCAGCGTTGTTTGCACGGTGTGCAGAAGGAATCGTTATCTGCTGCTCTGGAAATGGATTACTTTTTTTTCCCTGTAGATCTGTAACAGATGCATGCAGGTATGGAGTGAAATATCTGTGTGATGGTGTTTGGTTCATGCGGGGGGGGGCAATGGGGGGAGCTCACCCCGAAGATGTGGGAATCCTTGTTTTCCTCCACTGCATTCACCCACCCTCCTCTGTCTGTTGCCTCTCAGAGCCACACCACCCCTGTGTTTGCCCACACTTATGCATTTCTCTCATCTCTGCCGCGTATTAAAAGACGACACCAAAACAGCCACCAACAAAATCCTCAGGCTGGTGAGAAAGGAGCGTCCCACTCCTGTTCTTTCCCACCCCTTTGCATCCCCTGAGCATTCCTGTTCTGCAGCCCACTGTGGGATTTTTGCTCGTCCTGCTTCCCCCTCACATCTGTGCAGGGATGAGGGAAATGGATGAAGGTTAATTTTTTCGATCCCTCTCATAATGATTCATCCATAACGATTTCTATTGGTTATATTTCCTCGTGTGACAGAAACAATTTACTGCATTCCTGCAAAGCCTATTTTCTCTGCATGATCTGCTTGTGTGGAGGTTTGGGGAAGTAATTTACAGATATTTTGCCTTAAAATAGCTTGCAAAGACAAAAGAGTCCTGTTGACACCAAGGTGCACTCCTCCGGAGTGAGGAAAACGGGGATAAAACAGCTTAAAAATAAAAACACTTTATTATAGTCACTCAAAGTCAAATTCTACATCGCACACCGCTGCCTAAAGCTGCTTTTGCTGGAGGGGACTCAGGGATGTGTGGGGCTTTGAGCATCGCGTTCTGCTCGGGTTGGAGGATGCTGGGCTGGAGCTGTGCATCGGTGGGGTTTCGGGGTGCTGTGCTCCATGGGCAGTGCGCCCTGCAGTGATGGCTGTTTGGGTTATTGGCTCGGGCAGTGGTGCAGCTCACACACTGCTCGGTAATGGAGGGCGCCAGCATTACTTGGGTGTTTGCTGCAGCAGGGCTCGGCCTGTTTGTGTCGCCCCAGGAGCTCAGCACCACCTGTGTGTGACGTGCTGAGCCAAGCGCGAGCATTGCACGGCTCAAACACGCCTTGTGTCAGGGCAGGGCAAGCACTGGCCGTGTCTGTGCATGCCACATACCAAAGTTTGCCTTCTGCTGATGGCTCCCACGCCTTCGCACGGGCTTCTGGTGTCACACGAGGGAACTGATGAAGGGATGCTGGTGCAGCCGCTGCTCTCCGTGCGCACATCAGTTTGGTGCCCAGCACCTCCCGCTCCCTCCCAGGGCGGCAGCGCGGCGATGCTCGAGCAGTAGGAGGGGGTGGGATGCAGGCGTGGGGGAAGGCAGGCGTTCATTCTGGATCAGCCGGTGACGCAGAGAGCAGCAAACACTGCCTCTTTATCCGCCTGCTGCCCTGCTGAACATAAGGCCCGTTGTTGCTGAGCCGTGTGCTCACAGCGGCGCCTGGGGAGTCGGCTTGGGGGCTGCTGGGGGCAAAGGCTATCGGGGAGCGAGCCCTCAATGAGCTCTTTGTGGGGAGGCAGGAGGCTCCTCTTGGCCAAATAGGACGCGGGCTCATCCCATTGCAGTTGAGGATCTGGAGGGATGTGCTTGCAGCTGGTTGGGCTCAGCGCTGTACAAGAGGCAGCATCCTCAGCTTTACCAGGTCCTTTTACTCCATTCTACTGCCCACAAACACTGGTGACTGATGCTTTGCTCCACTGCATAACCCCATCCTTTGAAGGCAGGGAGGTTTTGTGTTGGGGACCCACCTGTCCTGTGGTGACAAGTGTCCCCAAGCGGTGGCAGCAGTTTTTAGCGGCTCTGTGCTGAATATGGAACTGGTGAGGGCTCTAAGATAGATACATCTGGTGTTTGTGCTGCTTTACTCCTTTTTTGGGGGAATGTATTGAGGTGCTGCGTGTTGTCCCAGTCCAATTAAAACTATTGAAGGTAATTAGGGAGAATAATTGGTTGGTTGGATTTGGGAGGCATCGCACCATGCGTTGTCTTCCCAGTAGAGGACAGGGAGATGTTGGGATGCTGCTCATGGGCTTGGTGAACAGGAGCTGGGAAATGCTATTTCTGAGCTAGTAAGTGTGGATTTGGTGTTGTGTTGGTTCTGCACCTCCAAAAAGTCTTAAATTTATCATGGTTGCTTTGGTCTTGAAAAATAGCTGGGAGCAGTTTGGTGGAATTAGGCTGATTTTGAAGTTTCAGACCATCCATTGGTCACTGATGTGATGTTCTCCCCCAGCATTTTATCAACTGAAAACTCCCTTTTAGTAGAAACAAAGCCTGGACAGTAGGTTTGTGGCAAATAGGCTTTGGGCATGTTTTGGAGATGCTCCAGCCTTCTCCATCCACTGTGAATGTTCAGCTCCATCCCAACCACCCCTGACTCCACACAGAGTGGTGATGTTGTGCCCTCTCACTGCTTACATCAATTCAAATCAGTATTATAGTGTATCCCAAGTAGAAAGTGACCCATAGGGATCACTAAGCCCAACTCCTGGCAACATTCAGGACTGTCCAAAAATCATACCGTATGTCTGATTTAAGCCATGTCCTCATGTTTTTGGCAAAGGGATGAAATTATTCCAAATTTGGGAAGCTTTAACTGTCTGTAAGGGGCTGCACTGACGCTCCTTTCTTCCCCTACCTGATGCAGTAGGAGCAGGGACCTTGCATAAGGCAGCCCCAGCAGAGCAGCAGGACGATGAGGTTTTGTTCTGTGCTAATTTGAAATGAGGTGAGTGATGGCAAATTGAGTTTCAAGGGCAGCAGAGACAACTTGTCAATTTAGCCTGTGCTCCACGATGTCGGTGCAATCCTTAGTAGCTGGATCTGAAGCTTGTTTACGGCGGTGGGTATAATAGCTGCAATCCCCCAGGTAGATTAAGCAATTTCTTCATTTAGGACTCTCAAAACTCTATGACATTTGGAGGGATTTTTCTTGACCTTGCAAAGGGCGAATGCTTGGTTTCTGACGCCAACCCTTGTGGCTTTCCTAATGACTCCAGGGGGGAGCGGAGATGGAAGGAGGGGTTGGGTTTGCTGGGGAGGTGTGGATCTGATCCTCCATGGGGCTGGGGTGCAGGGAGGTTGCATCCCTGGCTGTGAGTGCTGTGGGCAGCCCAGTTCAAAGAGATGGATCCCCATGGGCAAGGCTGTCGGTGAGGAAATGGGCAAGAGCAGAAAAGAAGCAAATGGAGCTTCTTAGATTATTGTTTCTATGTATATATCTATGTAAAGTAGCAACTTGAAAGCAGTGGAGGCAGGGGGTGATGGGTGACATCCCTGCCCACCTCCCCGCTCTGATGCGCCGCCTGATTGTGCGGATGTTCACAGCTGCGTGTAGGACATGGGAAGCACCTAATGACTGCTGGAGCTGGCGTGATTCCTAAGTAGGTATGGCATGTGGCTGCTCTGCGAAGGGTTTCGGGACTGACAGGCTGTGAAAGGTGATAGAGCGGAGAAACGCCAGCGTGGGGAATTAAACACATGCACGGATTAAATGAACTCCGTGCTGACAAAGCAGGGATGCTCCAGGGTTGCTTGGGTTTGTGGGGCCTGGGGGTGTTTTAGGGGTGCACGTGGGCAAAGGAGCTCAGAGCAGAGGTGAAGTGCAGGGGAGCACTGGGGCTGTCCCATCTGCAGCTTTGGCTGCTGCTTTCTGGAGCGCTCTGAGCATAGAATCATTAAGGTTGGAGAAGACCTCTAAGATCATCAAGTCCAACCATCAACCTATCCCTGCCATGCCCACTGACTGTGTCTCTTAGTGCCACACCTGCCCTGGTGCAGGTGCCTTTCAAGCCAATATTTGGGATGGAAAGGTGCAGGATGCCTTTGGCCCATAGGCTTTCCTCCCCATTTAACATAGGAGTCATGTCTTCTAAGTCACCTTTCCTGCCAGTCTCCTCCTTCGCTCATCCTCTCCCCAGGTTTTCCGTATGATAATGAGGGAATTAAAATCATTTTCAATATTTTTAAACCAAATTATGAACTCACGGGCTGCTTTTGCTCCTGCCATGTTGTTAAGCGTCTTAATAAGCCCATTTCCTATTTAAATATACTTCATATGTCATTGCTCAGATGGTCAATGTGCAACAGCCTTTGTCAGCATGGCTGCGTAGGCAGTGGGAGTGAGTGACCGGTTTGTGGAAGCCCCATAAAGGGAATTATTTGCTTTTTGGGGTGGAAACAAAATCCTGGCAAGGGCTGCAGAGCCTGGCGTGGCTCTGATTTTGGGGCAGGATTCTGTTGGGTGTGGGGAGGTTTCCTCCATCCCCTCCTCTGGGGTTGGTGGGGCTCTGAGGGAGCAAATGAAGTCAATATAGCAGGGGAGAAAAAAAAAAATAGACCCTAAAAGAAGTCAAAAGCATCACAATAAAGTGTAAAGTGTTGGAATAAATATTATTAGAGCATCTTCAGCAGCAATAAAAAGATTAATTTGCGATTTCACGAAAGAAAAAAAACAACACAACAATGCGCTTATGCTAAAAATTGCTGCCAAGAATTGCTTTCCATCTACTGCATTCTGCTTTATTGGCTTTTCCCTTCTCGCCCTCCCTTTATTCCCCCATCTCCCTGAGCTGGCTCTATTGCTGTGGGTGATTGTGAAGGTCTGATCTATCGGTGGGACATCTCGCACACATCTCCCCAGGGCTCTCAGATTCAGGATTTTACCTTTTTTCTATTTTTTTTCTCTCTCTATATGTGTGTGTGTGTGTGTGTATATATATAAATATATATATATATTTAACACAGTGAAACTGATTTGCCACCGGCTGCTCTAAGAGGGTTATGCATACTAGACTGGCAACATCTGATGTATGGCCACATTTGGAGCCACAGACTACACGAGCCTTAATAACATTCTTCTTTACAAAGTGCTTACTGTTAAATATTTATGAGACGATGCATGAACAACTGCTGCCACGTCCGTGAGCACATGAGCATCCCTTCTGTGTCGTGGGCTGTGGGAGGCAGGTGGGCAGCCAGGCTGCTTATTGCTTGTCTATCACTCTGAGCCTTGACCTGCCCTCTCTTAACTGTGTATTCAGTGGATGAATATTGGCCATCACAGATTTGGGGTGGTGTGGATCCGCAGAGGGCTGTGTTCCCGAGTCCTTTGACTGCTCCAGACTGGCTGGGCTACATGGAATGGGGTTTTCTGGATGTGTGGGAGCTCCTGGCTGCAAAATGGGATGAATTTGAAGCATGTTAGGTTCTATTACATGATGCTTTCTGGTTTCTTTTTGGAACTCTTACATCTTCTGAAGCCCTCAGAGGGAGAAAAACGGGACCCAAATCTGTATGTTCTTAATTAAGAGTCAAGCTCCTGCTTTCACCTCAGCCCCCACCCCACTGCTGGGAGGTCTCTGAGCCTGTTAGCTCCTGCAGTTCACTCATGTCCCTCCATCAGGGGATGGAGGTGGCTTTTGGCTGCTGCCATTTGGGTGGGGTATCCTGGCTCTGTGGTCCTTACTGACAAACAGCATCATTAAAGCACATCCTGTATTCCAAGGGGAGATGCTCTCTCACCACTCACAATTGTTTCTGAGTTATCTGATTTTATCCCAGCGATAATGATCTACAAATTGCACTGAAGCATTTGGAGGGCAGGTGCCAGCCCAGCTCCTGTTGACTCCTTTAAACATCGCCTTTTCCATCCCCAACCCCAGGAATGGGCTTTGGTTGTGTGCCAGGCTGAGTTCCACTTGTAATGCTTTTACTTTTGTTTATTTTTTCACATTATCTGATCACTTAGAGATGTGTTTGTTGCCTACAATTCAGAGCACAGTGATAACACCGTGCTGCTGCAATACTCTTTATTCGGGGAGCTTGTACTCAACAGTAGAGAATGAGCTGCAAACCTGTCTGCAGTGGCAGAGCCTTTTGCTGTAGCCTGAGGTCCTTTCATGAAGAAATGAGGTTTTGGAGGCTTTCTGCATAGAATATTGGGGCGTTTCTCTGCCTCGCTGCTTGTTGGCTCCATACCCCAACAGTGGGGGGTGGTGGATGGAGGGATGCACGGCCCTGCTGCCACCCATCATCATCCCTCCCTTGCAGCCCCAGCACTGTTGTGTGCAAAATCATAGCTTTGCTCCTCCAGGAGTGAGTTTTTAACCTTTATAAGAGGGAATAAAGCGATTGGTATCAAGGGCCAACAAGTGAGGACTGCGTGTTGATGTACTCCTGTGGTCTTTATGGTTACCTGGAGACGTTTGGGGCGCGGGCGATTTAGTGTGTATGCATTTCTTTATTTCCTTGGCTATCTGTATGGCTGGCACGTATGGGCGAAGTGTTTGCTGTTGGCTGGCTGGGCTGGAAGCTGTCATCTCCCAGTGTGTGCACTGCGATGCCCGAGGGGCACTGGGGGCATCGGGGTGGGTGCAGGACCGGGCTCTGTGCCGTGGTGATGTGGCAGGACGATGCAGGCATTGGAAATGTCACCTGGCTCAGCAGTTGTGGCTGTGCACTCAAAGCCATCCCAGCCATGAGGTTTCTTGCAGCTGCTGATGAGCCCCCAGGACGTGCACGTTGAGCTGTAAATGGTACACATAATATTAGTAATAATTTCACAGACAGCTCTGTTCGTTTCTGAAGTGAGAGGAGACACTTGTGCTATTCCGCCCGGCTCTCTTTATGGTATAATCTCCCATTGAGATTCAGGGCACAGCTCCACTAATTAAAATGATGAATGCCGGAGGAAGGCTTTGGGTTTGGGTTCAGAGGGTTTTTTTTTCCCTTCTGCCAGGTCTGGCCGGTATCTGCACATACAGAGACTGCTTGAGGCAGAGGATATTTGCTCACTGAACGAGTACCTAGGACAGATAGAAACGCTCACATAGCCCTGCACAAACACTGGCTGAGAGATACGCGAGCCCTGCTGCAGTCTGCCTGCGCTGTGTGGCTGTCTGGGCTTTGTGCTGGTGCACACATCTGGAACCGTGCAAAGCCAGAGCTGTGATACTTGCTTTGCACCAACAGTCCCACCCAAGTGGGGGAGCTTTGTGAGGTGGCTGCACGCCTTGGGCTTTCCTGCTGTGGGATGTAGAGAGGTTTTGGGCTGAGCTGGAGTTCTTGCTGCTGTCTGTCCCTGTGCCTGCGTGCCCTGGGTCTGTGTTGCAGATGAAGGCACAGCTGGGAGATGCCTTTTCCCAGCCCTGGGAGCGTGGCTGGTTTGTACATCCTCACCTTCACACTGCACTGCCTGGGGCTGGGATCTCAGCTGCCCACCTTTCTGCTTGAGACAACTTGTGCTGATGAATAAAAAGCCGTAATAAATGAAGAGATCTCATGGGCTTTCTTGTAGTTAAAGCCTTTTTTGGGGGGCTTTTGGGCAGGGCTGCAGCAGGTGTGAACGCCGGTGGCTCTGCTTGGGGAACTGCAATGTCTACACCTTAAAGCAGGGCTTTGAGCAGGAGCTCTCCATGAGGTTCTTGCATTGCTGCATGCTGACAGCAGCTCCTGCACAGGGCAGGGAGGCTGTTTGGGCAGCTCAGGTCTGGTTTCCATCCCTTTATTCCTGCCTCTGGGCCAAAGAGCTGTGCTGGTGGGGACATGGGAAGGCATGGAAATCTTCAGGCAGATGCTCTCGCTCAAACTACTCTTTAATTCTGATGATTTAAATGGAAATCATGAGAGCCTACATAGGGATGAACCCAGCTGCTCCGCAGCAGTTGAGCATCGTGTGTTCTAGGATCCGTGCCTTTGCAGGACTGGATTCGTTTGTTTTCATTTCTCCTCTTGCCTGCTGATCATCCAACTGTCTCAGTGTTTGGGTGAGCTGCAAAATACCAGAAATACCAATAATAACTAAAGATAACAGGCGATGGAACCCAAACTGCAGCCTGTTGCTTGGCTAGCAGCCCTTGGAATCAATTCAGTCCTTAAGACCTGCATGAAAGGCCTGTGTGCCTGGTGCTTAGGTGGGCAGCAGCCCCCAACCCCTTTCCTACCGCTCCTTGGAACGTGAGTTTGAAGGCTGAGTTTATTTCCTGCCCAAATTGAGTCATTTGGCTCCAAGGTCCCACCCTCCGGATCCATCTGGCTTTCTGCCCACGAGATTATGTTATATAAACCACCCCTAAACGCAGCGTCTGGGAAAGTGCCTTTATGTTTTAATTTCCAAATAAGCAGGCAAAATTGAGTGCTCTGATTGGCATCTGCAATCAGAGCCCCATTCAGCGGGAGCTGTGAAGGGAGCTGATTGCAGCAGGCGCTGCTCTGACCTTCTGGGGCTCCGCTGCTGCCTCGGCTTCATTAGCAGGATAAATATTTTTCCAGAAACAACATTTCTGAGCTGCCAGAAGTCGTGACAGGGATGGGGACTGCTCTGCGTGGAGGCAGCGTGCTCCTTGCATCCTGTGGCTTGGGGTCTGGGTGCTAAATGTGTGCTTTGGGGAGGTTGGTGACGATGCTTGGGACACGTTTGGGACACCTGGAGTTATCCTCCCTCTCTCTGTGGTTCCCTTTCCTAAGCAGCTCTCCTCCCACCGAGCATGGAGGATGTGATGTGTATTACAATGCTCTGTGCTAAGGGAGATGTCCCTGGTCCAAGTGCTTGTGGCAGTGATGGGAGAGCAGTGAGCAGCTGGGGGCTGTCCCAAGACTCCTCCTGGGGCCACATCAGGGACACATCTATAGCTGAGAGCACCCAGCTTTGTGCCTACAAGCAGCATCCAAGCTGCTGCTGGGACAACAGCATCTGTGGCATCAGCTGAGCCCCTCGACTGAGTTACAGCCCGCTCTCTGCTCCAGGGGCCTCTTAGCATCCTGCAGCCGGTAATAGATGTTTTTAATTCTCATGGAATTATTGAACAAACATCAGGGAAATATGTTTTACAGTCCAGAGCCAGCACAGAGCATCGTTAACATTGTTATTGGAGACGAGGCAGATGATTTAAGCAGGGACCTCTGACAAAGACACACACCTGTCCATGAATAAAAGGCTGCAATTTAATACCTGTGCTCTTAATTAAGGAGAGGATGAGGGTTGAGTGCAGTGCCTGCTGCTGATGCCTCCCGAGCCCAGCAGGCGAGGTGATGCACTGATGCTTCCTCCCTGTTCCTTGGCACAGCTCTGAGGCACGGTCTGTGAGGGTGCGTGGGTGCCAGAGCCCGTGTGTCACCACGGGGTGATGGCATCGCATCATCGGTGTGGTGATGGAAACGAGCAGGTGCTGCCAGCTCCAGGAGCAAAGTGCATCCTGCTGCTGTCACAGCCAGGCAGGCTGCTCTCCTGGCCGCACCGCTGGCAGCATCTGCAGCTCCCCAGCTCTGGGAGAAGAGGATTTGGGTTTGCCCCACTGAGGGGTTCGTGCAGCCAACTCAAGCAGCTGCTTCCCTGAGCTGTTACCTCCCTGTGGGCAGCACAGTGCTGCACACGACTGCCCAGCCCTGCAGCAGTGTGGCCGTTGAGGGGCTCCTGCTTAATGCATGGCATTGCACGGCTGCACAGTCACTGCTCTTCACTGTGCACCCAACTGGGGTTTTGTTGGGGCAAGGCTCTGCTCCCACTTGCTGCATTCCCCTTGGGCTGCTGAGCTTCCTCCCATTGCAGTAGGACTCAGCAGGGCTGAGGGAGCCCTCTGTATGGCATAGCAGGATGCAGTTGGGGTATGCACATCCTGCCCTTAGTTTCTGCTCTGCTTTGGTCTCCCCTTTGCGGAGTCTGTCAAAAAGCCAGTGCTAGAGGCACTGTAATCCTAGCAGGGCCTCCGGAGCAGAAATCTTGTATTTTGGCCGCAGCGAGCTCTAGAAATAGCGATAAACACTGATTTTCTTCATTTGGATGCAGCAACGAGCTGAGGGGAGGCTCTGGAGGAGCAAGGCTTGTTTGCATGCGTGTTCAGGCACACAGGCACAGCCGTACACATGTTGGCTCGCAGCGCGGTTCACTTCACCCGCGTCCTGCGCAGGCAGCCATGCAAGGAAATTACTTCTGCATCCGTTGTGCCGCTCCATTACAATAAAGGACGAGCAGCTGGTGGGCTCCTGCTCCTCGTCTGCATCCCCGAGGTCCAAACAACATCTCCTCTTCAGCGCAGCGCGTCTCAGATTGTCCTGGTGTCCTCTGCAGCTTCCCTGCTGCCTGCGGCGCTGAGATGCAAAGAACAGAATCACAGAATCGTTCAGGTTGGAAAAGTCTTCTCAAATCCTCAGGTCCAACCCTTCCCACTGCACGCACTGTGTCCCTCAGGGCCGCATCCTTGCAGCTCTGGAGCACCTCCCCAGGCAACCTGTGCCAGTGCATCACCGCTCTTTGCAAAGGGTTTGAGCGTGATAAGGACAGCGTGCAGCAGCTCAGATTGGGCTTTGCAGTCTGATTTTTGGGAGCGTGTCTCATGATGCTTTGTTGCGCCCAAAGGGGCAGAAGCCCATCAGTGACCTGGTTGGAGGAGAGGTGGCAGTGTGGGTTGGTCCCCCTGGTGAGGGGGGAAAACTGAGCTCACTGCATGCACCTCATTAGGCATCTGAGAATTGAGCTGTGAGGCACCAATCCATGAGCAGGCGAGCTTCATTAGTTCCTCGTGGGACTGCCTGTTTAAAAGAGCACATAGATTGGGCAAAATTGACTTTTGTTTTTAATTATTTTTTAGGAGGACGTGGTTTTGTCAGAGCGAGCCCAAAGTTTTCTTTTTTGATCATTATTAGTGTCAGTTTGCTGTGCCCAAGGCTGTGTTCTGGAGCATCTGCGGGCTGTGCTCATGGCGCACACCTGACGTTGCATTGCAGAAACTGAATCCTGACCTGTGCGGAGCTGATGTTTTGCTTCTTTAGTGCTTCCTGATGCAACTCTTTCAGAACAAACAGGCAGGCAGACCCAGCAGGCCTGCTCTGCGGCACGGGAGCAGATTTTAGTGCAGAAATCTGAGCTGGTTTGGCCACGAGGGCAAGATTTGCTCTGGTTTCAGCTGAGCACAGTGTGGGTGTTTCCGTGCTTGGCTTTTCCCTGCCCGTGGCCTTGGGGATGCAGCCCCTGAACATCCCTTGCAAAGCGAGGGCAGCCTCAGCTCTGTGCCGGCTGCAAAGCTCCGCGATTGAAAAGCGCCGAGGAAAGATGAATGCGGCTCTGAAAAGGTTGATTTGCACCATTCTCCTGCTCAGCTGTGCGCTGGGAAGGGAAGTGGCAGAGCACAGAAGCCCCACGTGCTACAGACGGACCCCACAGCTGAGGGGAAGGAATTAGTCGCTCGCACACCGCGTTCCAGTCGAGATCACAGCTCGGAGAGAAAATAGAAGCAGGAGAGGCAGTCCTGCTATCGCCTCCAACCCCTCTGATATGAAAACGGAGGAGAAAAGCCAAGTGCGGAGCAGATGAGAGAGACATTTGCCTCCTTGTGTGCAGGCTGACAGGAGCGGGGGCCGGCTTTGTCAACCCCAACCTTGGGGAAAGCCACGATGAGAGTAGGAAAGTCTTTGCAAGACAGGATCCCCCACTTGCAACGAGCGCGAAGCTTTAATTTCCAGCCCCAGCTGGTTGTGAGATATTGAGCATTAAAATCACATTATTCTGATTACTGTCTTACTACGTTTTCCACTTTTATTCCTCACTTGGACTCCAGCTCGATTTTAGTGCGTACTCCCTCCAGATCCGCCGGTGCCAGGAGTCAGTGCTGTATACCATTGGAACGCTCAGCCTCCCGGCTTTCAGATGGTATAATTAAAGCATTAATCTCTTACTCCAGCAGTCTGTAAGACAGCAGCTGCTAAAATAACATGGAAGGACTGCTACAGAAAGGCGCTTTGGTTCCTGGATCGCTGCAATGATTCTGTAGGGTCAGCACACATCATGTCTTGGTAGGGTGGGTCTGGGGTGAGAACAGAAGCTGTTGTTGGGTTTCAAGTCTGTTCCTCCTTAGGAGTTGAAACCTCTAATAGGGTTAAGGATACTGACATCTC
Organism: Perdix hodgsoniae; assembly: GCA_035772895.1. Lineage (NCBI taxonomy): Eukaryota > Metazoa > Chordata > Aves > Galliformes > Phasianidae > Perdix > Perdix hodgsoniae. The sequence goes on along the minus strand of JAPSGF010000047.1, from coordinate 4,353,995 downwards.
TGTGCTGTGTAGAGATTTGTGGAGGTTTGGGACCTTCGCTCACTCCAGTGTGGGACTCGTGTAGGTATGGAAAGTGGAGGAACTGGGGAGCAGTGATGCTTGTGGGCATTCAGGGGGTGGGGGGACCCCAGCCCTGGGGCTGTTCAGAGCTATGGGGATGTGGCACTGAGGAATGTGGTCAGTGAGCATAGTGGGGTGAGCTGGGGTTGGATTTAGGGGTTTTAGAGGTCTTTGCCAACCTGAATGACTCTGTGATTCTGTGCCGGGCTCATTTATAGGCTGGGAGAGCAGCAAAGCCTTCATTTATCCCCACATGCAGGCAGTGAGCTCTGGTGGGGGGAGAACAGCTCCTCCCCAGGTGCCTCTGAACGTAAGCTGGGTTCTCCTCATCAAGATGCGAGCTGCCAATGATTTTCATAGCTTGATTAACGCTCTTCAGACCAATTTCCTTTGGCTGCTGTGGAGGAGCTGAAGGAGATGGATGTTTTCCATTACTTGATGTAATGACTGCAAGGCAGCCTAATGAAACCTATGCAGGTAAAGTTTACAAAAAGACCACCAACAGACATTGATGGCTGGGCTGGGGCTCAGCCTTGGGTCAGTGGGTGCTGATGAAGCAGGATGGAGGAGCGGCGATGTCTTGGCTGTGAGATGGGATAGGGATGGAAGAGGGGACAGAGATGGAAGTTTGTGTTGCCCGCACAGCAGATGCCTGCTTTGTTCAGCTCTCTGATGCAGTGTCAGTGCCTGCTGGACACTGACCTAGATCTGCACTGAGAAGAGCTCTGCATGCATGGCTGCAAGGTGATGCTGGGAGCTGGCTTTATGGACCTGTACTTCATTACGCTGAGAACAGGAAAGCTGTATTCCTGCTGGGGAGAGGTTAGCCTGTAATTTTCAACTGAGTGAATGGGTCAGGAAGGGTCCGTGAGACAGGAGGCTGCAGGAAGCAGCTCCTTTGGCTCTCTTCTTCCCCTTTTGTAGGTAGTGGCTCCCACCTGCAGGGCTGCAGCATGGAGGGCAGGGATGCTGCAATGTGAGCAGCACCACGTGCAGGCAGGGATGGCATCCACCTGCTGGCATGTGGTTGAGCAGCAGATTTCATTGTAACTCTGGAACAGCTGCAGTTAACAAAAGATGAGCAGCCCAAGGGCCAGTTTCATCTTATGGAGGCTGTGGGAGATGGCTTGAAATGTGCCTGTGAGCACTGAATGTGGTCTGAGTCTAATTAGCCCCTGAGAGGCACCTGGTTGGTGTGTGAGACGGATGTTGCACGGGCTTCAAGCTGCTCTGTCCTGCACAGAAGGGCTGGATGTGAGCCTTGCACTGCTGTGATCCTGCAGACAGAGCATGAAGGGCACATGGCTGTGCAGAATGAAGCGATTGCTGTGCCAGCTGCTGCTGAAAGGCACTGAAAAAGCCACATCCAACCCCATGGTGCCTCTGGGATAGGCAGGTGCTGGCAGGGGATGATGATGATGCTCCGAACAGAGCACACACCTCCAGACCTTGGGTACTTGCTTGCCACCAGCCAGGTCTGTGAATCCAGATGTGGCACAGCTGCATGCAGTTCTCATTCTCCTGGGAAGCGATGCTGACAGCAGGCAGAGCCCTGGGGCTGCACCCAGCACGGAGGTTGAGATATATATAAATATATATAGGTATATTTCACAGGCAGAGCAGCAGCTTACAGTTCCCTGTGCTTTATTCATGACTCAGCAATTTCCTCATCTACCAAATGAGGATAATGATGCGTTTTTGTGTCCCAGGTGTGTTCAGAATACTGGCAACAATGCAATCGAAGTGAACATTTTCATTTTTTTGGCCTCTAAGAGGAAGTTGTAAGTGAGGGTAGTTCTTATTTCCTATCTAATGCTGCGGGAGGTGTGGCAGAGTAAAAAGCCCCATCCAAAGTAGGAGAAGTGAAGGGGAAAAAAAGCAGTGTGTGGTGGGTCTGCATAGGGTGGATGTGCTGAGCAAGCACCCGTAAATCAAGACAGCCAAAATTAAAGGCCTTGATAATGGGTTGGATTAATCTGCTCTGACTTCTGCATCTAAAAGTTCGATGTCAGTGCTGGGGTTGGTTGCCTCGGGCTCCCTCCTGGTCCATGGACAGAAATAAGCATCTCCAGAGGCCGTTTATTTCCTACCAGAAAGACGGGTGAGATGAATTGCCCTCTGGAGGTGTTGGCCTCTCTCCATTGGCAATGGGAGCTCTGGGTATTTTTTTTATATTTATTTTATTAAAACAGGTGGGGAGGTGAAGGCAAACCCCTAAATCCCATCAGGACTGAAAGGAAAGCTCTGCATGGGATGGGACTTTGGGTGTAGGGATGCAGCATCTCACCTCACTGCTCGGGGTACCTCCTTCTCCTGCCATGCAGTTGTACTCCCAGCTGATGGGGCTTTGTACCCATGCACCCATCTCATTTGATATGGAAGAACAGAGGGATGCCCTGCAAGCCTGTGGCGCACTGCTGCACATAGGAGATAGCCAACCTCTGTGAATGGCAGCAAGGAAACAGCACAGCTCAGCTGGCATTTGCATGTGGGCATTGGAGCGATGGGCCACATTATAACATCATAAAGCAAAGGGAATGGAAACAGCGAGTTCCTAACTACCAAACCCTGAGCTCTGTGCTTTAAAACCTATTCGAGAGGGCTCAGAAACAAACTGTGCACTTCCATGGTCTCCTGTGTCCTCCTTCTGTATTTCAAATGAATAATAGATAAAGGAATCATTTTATTTAAAGAGAATGAGTTGAATAGAGTTTGCCTTAAAAAAAAAAAACACCAAAAAAACCCACAAAAAAACCAACAGACACAAAAAACGCCGCAGCGCTCGGCCCTGATTGCTGCTCTAAAAGAAAAGTTGGCTTTCCATTTATTATGGAAATAAATTAAGTTGATTGCTGGAAAGTTGTGTGTGCAGGGTAAGAACGGTGCCGTTGTGAGCTGCAGAGAGATGGATGCATTTAATTTACCCCATCGGTACATTCAGGGCATCCTCACCGCTGGGTTTTGCAAGGGAGGTTTTGGGGATGCAAATCTGCGTCTGGGGCAGCGGTGACAGGGGGTGGAAAATTCCTTGGAGGGGGAAGACGTGAGTTGAACCGTTGAGTTTTGCTGCAAGACAGTGCAGGAGAGCAAATGAACCCAGAGCAAACGAAGGGCAACGTCTTGAGGTGGAAAGGAAGCTGCAAAACGTCTGCTGATGTTTATGGCCAGCGAAGGTGAGAAGCAGCCCTGCGTGGCTGTGCTCCCTGTTTGCAGTGTGCCCCAGCCCGGTGCCTGCAGGCTGAGCTGCTGCAGCACCATCTCTCCCTGTGCACAAATCTGCCACCCCCACGGTGCCATTTACGCTGCTCTGAAGTCTTTTCCTTTCAGTTATTGCTGGGTGTATGAGGAGCGGGGTGACCTGACTGTGTAGTACAGCACCTGTGGGCAAACAGCAGGCAGGGCCGTGGGGCAGTTGGTTGGGCTCCGTTCGTTCCTTGTTTGGCTTCTCAAGCTTTGGCTGGGCAGAGCTTCTCAAGAATCATCTCTCCAGCTGCTCTTTATAGTTTTGATTCTCACATCCCTCCTTGCCTCATCCCTGTGCTGCTGGGACACCCCCAGGGATGGTGACCCCCCCCCCCCCCCCAGCAGCTGTGCAGTGCAGCACTGCTCTTTTGGAGAAGAAATTTTGGGCCGTGCAGGATTTCTGCTTCCCGTGATCAATTCAGGATCAGCTGCAGCAACGCAATGAATTTAGGGCCAGAGGGGACTTTTAGATCACATAACCAGGCCTCAGAAAGTCATTAGATGGCTCTTTCCCGAGCCTCAGATTTCGTGTTTGTAGAACATACATCTTCCAAAAAGGTGCTGGGGGTTGATTTATGTATCTCAGGAGATGCTGCATGCAGGACTGCCATTGGTGGTTTGTTTTAAAGGTTAATCACCCTCGCTGCTAAACATTTGTGCTTCATTTAATTTGTCTGCCTTCACCTTTCAGGTGCTGCCTGTTGCTGTATCTAACACCTGGCTTTGTCTCTGAACCACCCACACCTCTCTCCCTTCTCTCCCCCAAACCAAAGAGTTTCTCAGCATCCTTTATCTCAGTTAGTTTTTAATCAAGCCATTTGTTCTTGGATCCTTTTTCCACTTCCAGTTCCTCTTTTGCTTCCCTCATTTGGTTGTTATTTCAAATACAAACAGAAAATAAATGAAAACCAAAGAGCACTGCAGGGCTGAATGTAGGGGGGGTGGGATAAGGCCACGTGTGAGTCCCACTGCCCCATCCCACTGAGCTCAGGGCTGCTGCTGGGCTGGGGCCAAGGGAGGGAGAAGCTTTTGGGCTTTAAGGAGTGTAATAGATTTTAAATTGTGTTTCCTTTAATGAGTGAGTCACCCAATTACTGCAGCCTGAACACCTGGGCCCAAGGTCTGATATCTCCAGGGGGGCTTTTGCTTTTTCACAGTGTTTGTGGTGCTCCTGCATTCTCTGGGAGTGGGGGGATCCTCCCCAGATGCTCTGTGTGCACAGAAGCAGGAATTTCCAAGCATGAATTCTCCTTCTGTCCCATTGCATTGTGCTCTTGGTCTATGGAAACCAGCCGGGGTGGGAGCATTGCCCAGCCTTGGTCCATTTGGGATACCTTGCCCCAGCTCAGGTGTTTGATGGCTGAGCTGCTTCCTCAGGTGGTCTGCAGCCATCCCAGTGGGGGGGGGGGAGCCTTCAGCATCCTCCTGCAGAGACCCAGCTCTGCTTTTTGGGGTTTTCAAGCTGGAGTATCTGGAGGAGAAAAGGCCTGCAGCCACGTGCAGTCTGGTGCCCATGAGGCTGCAGAGTCACTGGGGAAGGGAGCTGAAGGAACCCATATCTGCAATGTGATGGAATAGAAACTGGGAGGAAAGAGGGACTTGCTTGCTCTGCTGTTAGCTGCTGCTCCAGCCCCTTAGATTGTTTCAGCTGTTCTGGATGATCACAAACCAGGTGTGCCTTATTGGGCTTGTTGGGTGGCGATGGCTGTGGGGCTGTGCTTTGTCCTTCCAGCTGGTAGGGCTGGGGAGGGGGGTGGGGGATCAGCTCTGCTCAGATAAAAGGAGAGCAGGAGGGGCTCTGCTCAGACATGGAGCCCTATACCAGGAGTTGGGGGTTGCGTGGGAGGAAAATTGAGTTTCTTCTTGGTGTTGAAGTCATGTGAGGAGCTGCTTCAGTGGGGTGAGTTGGTTTCTCTTGTTGCAAGATGGAGACCTGGTTCTTACAGAACGGGTGAGGGATTTGGGCTTGTAATCCCCCACCCCACGGCAGCTTAGCTAGGGCTGTGGTGTTTGCAGTGAGCACTGCAGCGCTTAGCAGGGGCGCAGGGTAAAGCCGGGAAGGAAGGGTTGGGTTTGGTGGGTGAGGTCTGATGTAGGGAAAATGCTTTTTGTTCTCTTTCTTCTGCTACGTTTGGGGTGTTTGCGTGGCTGTGCTGCTTCCAGGGGTGGTCCTGCAGAGCTCTGCCCTGAGCCCAAGGGGGTTGAGCTGATGTATTTATGTACCTTCCCTGCTCTGTGTTTAAAAAGCACCTTGGAAAATGCAGTAAAAGAAGCCACAACTCTTCTCGGTGTGCTCTAGGGGTTTTAATTTATTTTTATTGTTTTGGATGCTTGCTTTGTTGTGTTGTTTTCCTAATACTGGAAGTTAGCCTTACTGCAGAGGTGGTGCAAAGGAAAAGCATTGCACTGCTTTAGAATTGTATGGGTTTGATAAAGTAGGACGGAGGGATGTGGCATAGATGTCAATAAGCTGCAGAATTACTTCAGATTCCGGCAGAATAACAAGTCTGTGTTTTTTCCTGTAGTTTCTTGGAGTAATGTAACAGGTGATGCATTGCCACAGCTGCCCAGGGAGTGGTGGGGTCACCGTCCCTGGGTGTTCCAGAGCCGTGGGGATGTGGCATGGAGGGGATGAGGGCAGTGGGCACAGTGGGGTGGTTTGGGGTTGAATTAGGGGATCTGAGAGGTCTTTTCTAACCATAATAACTCTGTGAATATCTGGAGTCAGAAGGGACCTAGCAGGCTCCCAGAGCCCAACTCCCATCTGTAGCATTTTCCATCTCAGGGCTGGAGTGTGCAGCAGTCAAGGGGGGAGGTTTCTGTGCATCAAATGACTTAATATACAAAAATTGTTTGAAATGGCTTGACTTGCTTCCCAAGTAACTACATCAGAAAGCAACAGTCCAAGTCCATATGAGTGAGCATCCTCTCCTTGTTGCAGGCTGGACCAGGCTGGCTGACAGATGCTCCTGGCTATGCAGGATCGCTGCAATGGGAAGACATCCCCAAGGTAGGGCAAACTTATTTCTGATTACAAGATTATACGTGTCTGGAGGGCATCAATCTGTTTTACCAGCTTTCAAGGCAGTTTTTATTGTGTTCATGTGGTAGAGCTGCCCGTGATGGGTTGTTGGGAGTACAGTTTTGTCTGGCTGGCATTGGGTAACCCTGCTCAATCCAGAACGGGAAGCTTCCGAAAGTGATTTTGCAAACCTGGAGATGTTTCAGGCTTATGAGGCTTTTGACCTGCCTCATTTCTGCTCGTCTCCTGTATTGTGAAGGGAGAAGCTTAGCAATGTGAATCATGTGAAATACCGTGTGAAATCTTTTCAGTTATCTAAGCCACGTGCCTACACACAGGCGCTCCCACCTCCCTTAAAACTTCATCTCTCTTTCCTCTGCTGATCCATGTCGGATTGCTTTGTGCCACGCTGGGAGGGTGGATGGGGGCGGTGGGGATGTGCTGCCTTGCCCTGCTTTCTGCCTTCTCTTCGCGTTGCTCCAGGCTCCACGTGCCATGTCCTCATTACACCTCAGCTTGGCGGCGGTGGGGATGGAGGGCTGACCTCTCTCGGGTTGGGACTGTGCATCTCTGAACCTCATGCATTCTTTGATCCTTTTTTTTCTTTCTTCTTCTTTCCCTGCCCTATTTTACTCGGTACTGTGCCAGAAAATGTCCACCAGGCTGAAAAAGTGAAATTCCTTCCTAAATGTAGAGTCCACCTGCTTCTCGTATATGGGTTGTGTGCCCTTCCTGCTCCTTTCCCAGCCAGCCCTTTGCTGCTGCAAGGCTCGTGCCTGTTGGTAGCGCTCAGTCTCTCTGCCGTCGTTTCCTTTTGCTGAGCAGTAATTTTTATGTGGCTTCTGCTCTTGTCAAAGTCAGAAGAAAGCTTAGCCCACGCCAGGCAGCGTTTGAGGCTGTGGAGCGCTGGGTGGGCTGCGTGTCGTCTTTGCAAGGATATCAGTGCAAAAAAGGAAGGGAAGAAACCCCAAGGAAAGGCGTAAAGATGGGCAGAAACGGAGGGGATGGGCATTGCGGCTTGAATGATCTTAATGATCCCAGGCTTTCCCAATCATTCAGTGCCGCTGTGTATTTGCCACCTAATTTCTTCCCAACAGCCCTAAACTGAAAATAAAGTGCTGTTTAATAAACACCGCTCGGCATTTCATTTCCCTGAATGTTCTGGTAGCAACTGCTAATTATTCCAATGATTTCCCCCCACTGTAATTATTCAGAACCAGCTATTCACGGATCCCTCCATTGACTTGGATCTCCATACACTCGCACGCTGAAATATGTATACATTTCGGTGTCCTATTGAAAATTCAATAGGATCCAATTTCAGTCGCTATTGCCTTCCCCCTGTGTCTCCCCTCTCCAATTTGCTGATGCTCCAGCTGCACGGTGGAGAAGAAAGGATGCAGCGTCTCACGCAGACGTAAACAACGCCGTCCAACTGCAACGGGGCGAGAAAAATTACTTCCTTGTACTCCTGTGCTCCTGACAAGAGCTGCTTCTATTTCTTTTTTTTTTTTTTTTCCCTTTTTTCTACTACGTTCGATTTTTTTCCAGCAGTGCTGGGTGGTGGGGAGGGGGGAGCACGCAGGGAGTGCTGTTTTTCGGGGTGTCTGGGCATGCTCAAATAGCAAATATGGATTTCCGAAGGCAGTGGGTTTGTTGGCAAAACGGGAGCTGCTCCTCGTGGGGCTGCCTTACCTGCATTTCCCCCTTTGGGGAGGGGATGGGTTCAGCCCATTCCAGCTCTTCAGGTGTTGGGACACGAAGGTGACTGTGGGCTCCTCTGTTTCTCTGCACGCCCAGCAGATCCCTGAGCCTGTGCTCTCCCTCCAAGCCCTGGAGAGAGCAAAATGAGGAAGAAATACTAAGTTATGTAGAGATGCATTCATGTTTGGGTCACCCTCAAGAACGGGTGCGTTCACACAGCAGCAAACCCCCTCTATCTCCTCAAGCCTTCTGTTTGCAGAGCTCTGGCCCATGCAGCCCTGCCTCTTCCCTGGGTGGGCTTATGGCCTGCTTGTAATCCGTAGGTAAACAGCCCTCTGAGCTGTGATAAGGGACGTGTGGGAAAACCATCCCTGTAAATGCTGGGGATAAGGAATCTGGTTTGTCTGGGGGAAGGAGCAAATCGAGAGGTGAGCAGATTCTTGCTGACATGCCTGGTTCAACCCCGCTGTTTGACGTGTGTTGCATCTTGCTTGGACCTGGGAGAGCTTTGTTCCGCTCATCATGCAGATGAGTGGTCCTTGTGCATCAGGCGTGTGGTGTGTGCATCCCTGTGATGCTCAGGGGCTGACACCAGGGCAGGGCAGATTGCTGGGTCTGCAAGCAGCTATCCCATGTCTGCTTGTACCCCTGGACCCAGCCCATTCTCCATCCATTTGCCCTTTCTTTCTGCTTCTTCTACCATGAAGATCACGTTGTCCCTCAGCACGTAGTTTAAATCTAAAGGGAAAACAGTGTGCCCGTACGAGCAGCCCCAGCTGGAGGCTGTTCTGGGCACTGGGGCGGGGTGGTGGCCCACTGCCCTGTTAGCACATGGCATTACTGTGTTTAATGTACTCAGTGCTAATCTCTCTCCAAACAGAAACGATCTTGCTGAGTTCAGCACTGAAGGAGCAATAACCAATGAAGGAGATGAGATTAAGAAAACTCACAAGAATCAAATGTGCTGGAAAGGGCTGGGGAAGCGCCAGGGGCACTGCAGTAAATGACCTCCCAGGGAATTAGGACAAATAAAACCATGCTCTGTCTCTCCTCCGAGGCACCGTATGGCAGTGCCTTTGCCCTCCCCTCTCTGCTGTGACCACGGATGATGCTGTCAGGGTTATTTCTGCACCAGAGCGCAGCAAACGCTGCGTGGTGAGCAATGCAAGGGCTGCAATGAGGGATCTGCGTCGCTGCGTTCAGCAGAACCAACCTCTCGAGATGGAGGATTGCTGCTCCGGTTGGTGGTAGCATGAGGAGCTTTACTCTGCCTGGATCAGCCTCGAGAGGGCAAACAAACCTCTGTGCTGTGGCTCTCATTGCAGAGGCTCCGTGCAGCTGGTGATCGCGTTGTTCTGTGAGCCAGGAGCGGGGCTGCCCTGTTGTGCTCACTCTGCAGAGTGCTTTGCTCATTGCTGTGTCTAAATTCCATCGGGCTGTGATGCAGCAACACGAGCAAATCGTGGCAGTGAAGAACTGGAAGGGGGAAACACAGGGGTCGTTGAGCTCAAGTCCATATCTCCACATAGGATGTCCCCCCCCCCAAAATCTCCAACCATATTTCTGTAGCAGTCCAGCACAGTCCCCCACTGAGCTCTGCTGGGCTGGATGGAGCTGGAGGGAAACCCTTGGGTCCTGCTGCCGTGTTCCCAATTGTAGATGGGGGCTGCGGGGCTTCAGTCCACAACAGAACGGAGGAGTTTGAGCCCCATTGGGTTTGCTTTGCAGCAGCGTGGAGGTGTGCACCCCGTGCTGTGGGGCTGCTGGGGGCTCATCCCATTGCTGTGCTGTCAGCAGCAGGATGTCCTTCACAGAGCCTGGCCATCCCCATGCACCCCGCTGCCTTCGATCCCGACCCAGCGCCGTGCGGGCTGCAGGGATGGCTTGGCAGTGATGTATTTACTACAATTACCATCTCTCTTCCCAGAGGAGGAAAAAATAGATGAATAATATGTTTTGAAGGTGTCATGGAGTGAAAGCAAGAGAGGAGCTTGAGCCTGAACTTATGAATAACTTATAGGCTTCCTCCCTCCGTGCAGTCTCTCCATTTGGGCTTATCTTTCCTGCCCGTAGGAGGTGTAATTAAAGGAGTGAAGCTGGGCACAGCGCTCGTCTGTCTGGCTCCGTGTGTGCAAGGTGCCACAGAGCCTTCGTGGGGCTGGGAGGGCTGTGTGACTTTCCACCACCCTTCAGCAGGGAAAATGGTGTTGCTGCATTACTTGTGGTCTCTGAGCTGTGATGTGGGAGCATCCCCCTTAGGCACCGGTGTCACCTGGGGCAGGGCAGTGGTGGAAACCCCACGTGTGGCAACCGGGAGAGCTTCAGCTCTGACACCAGTAGAGATTCCCTTCCTGACCTCAGGTGATGACTTCGCCTTTCCCAGCTTTGCTTTCCTTCCCTCCATAAAATGAGTAATTTGCTCTTGTCTCAACACTTCTCTCCGCTTTCTCTATTTTGACTCCAGCAGCTCAAGGGAGGGGATTGTATTTGAGCTGGTGTGCACACAGAGCCGCGCACAACGGAGCTGGGATCTTATCAGCAGCTTGTGAATGCTATTGTAATGCATATCGTAATTATAGGTATGTGTACGGAGGGATGATGGAAAAAAGAAAAATAGAACGAAACGGGGCATTTCCCTCTGGAAAAAATGTGAGTGAAATAAAGCCACGCCTGGGACTGTGTCAGTTCCAGCAAGAAATGTCTATTAAAAATTATGCAGTGCTGCTCAGCAAGGTCACTGCGCTCCTGTTGGAGCCACTTGGAGGTTTCCTTCCAGGACTGCAGGGGGAGAAAGGAAAAAAAGGCATGCAGACTTTTAGGTGATGTGCTGTAATTTCGCCCTTCAGACTGGGGATAAAATAATAAATTTGTGCAGAAACTTTGCCCAAACGCTTCCTCCCTCCCCTCTCTCTGTGCACGGAGGTGCAGCATCCCTCCTTAACGCCACCTCCATGTGTGATTTCCAATGAATAACTCCTTCCCCGTCCCCTATCTCAGGAGCACAGCCCTGCTATCTGTGCTTTCCTATCACTGCACGCAGATATGTACGAGGTGATGGATATTAGGCGTTTATTGCACGGCATTGTGTTCAACATCACCCGCTGTTTGACACGAGGAGCTGATGTTGTGCAGAGCCACGAGCCCAAGGCTCCTTAGGAACTGTTCCGATGTGTTGGGTAAATAGACGTGCCCTGAACAAGTGCTGGGTGAATTAATAATGCATGGAGCAAATCTGGGAAGAGCCTACAGTGCAGGAGCTGCTCTCTGCTCAGGCAGACAGGTAGGAAGTTTGGGTTTTAGAGGCGCATGGAGCAAACAGGGTGGTTCTCTGGGTGCTGTAATAGCTGGAGTTGTGATAAGTGCTGGCTGTTGGCTGGCTGTTGTCACTCTTGGGACAAATGCTGCAGGTCTGCCACATAGGAGCTCCATGGGCTGCAGCAATGCAGGAGCACAGCTGGATGTGCAGAGGTGTCCCGGCCAGATCTTCTTCTGGATTGCCAAGCGAACAGCTCAGACATGGGAATCTCTGAGGAGTCGGTGTAAAAAGCCAAGATATTCTTTTTTTCTTTATCATTTTTCTGCCTATAATGTTGTTTTATGTTGCTGTGAGTCATCTCAAGCAACAGAATGCGCCACTAACGAAATGCTGGATATTTAGTACAGCGTTATTTATTTGGCCAGCGTGAAGGAGGGGAACTCCAGGTTCTGTGCTTCCAGTTTTCTCTGTGTTGGACAAATGCTGGATGGGATCAATGTATGGTGTTGGTCTCTGGGCCCAAGTTGGTGCTGCGCTCTCAGTATTGGGCTGCGTGAGGGCAGAAGTGGTGGTTTTGGACCTTTTAGGGTCAGAGGAAGGGCTGCCTCGGGAAATATTCTCCGGATAGAGAATCACAGAACCACTAAGGCTGGAAAAGAGCTCTCAGATCCCCACCCCACAGTGCCACGTTTCCATGGCTCTGAACACCTCCGGGGTGGTGACCCCTGTGCTCCCTGGGCAGTGGTGCCAATAGCACATGCTGGTTGGCTGTAGGTGTCCCTGCTCGGGTCATTTCCACCTCTATCGATCCTATGTTGGCAGCTAGCAGAGTTTGTTTGGGCACAGAACCTAGACGAGCAGCATCTAGGTGTTAGAGGAGCAGGATCAGGTGTTAGCAATGGTGCGAGCGCAGCGGCAGCGCAAAGTGCATCCTTACACGCGCACGGCTTTATCTCGAATAAAAGCAGATGCCGTGAGTTAAAATAAATTTAACAGCGGAGAGGTGAAGGGGGGGGTGGCAGCAGGGTGGCCGGCGGGTGCGGAGCAGCTCAGGGCTGTCCTCGGGGTCGGGAGCCGAGCCGGGCCGTGGGGGCAGCGCGGAACGGCCCCGCGGCGGCGCTGCCGGAGCGGTGCGGTGGGAGCGGAGCGGAGCGGGGCGGCTCCGGAGGCGGCGCGGAGCCAATGAGCGGCGCGGGGCGGGAGCGGTGCGCGGCCGGCGGCGTGTGCAGCCCGGGCGGCGTGTGCGGGCCGGAGCGGCGGGCACGCAGCGCCTGTCCGTCGCACCTTGCCGCCCCTTCCGACCCCCCCTTCCCCCCTTCCCCCCCTTTTTTTTTTTATTTTTCATTTATTTTTTTCCCTCCCCCATCCTGCGGTGATTTTTTCTTTTTTTCTTTTTTTTTTCTTTTTTTTTTTTCCTCCCTTATTATTTATTTTTCCCTGTGGGGATTTTTTTTTTTCTTTTTTTTTTTTTTTTCCTTTTTTTTTTTTTTTTTACCTCTCCTATTTTTTCGCGCTTCGCTTCGGGAAACGCTGGATTTTAAATCTCTCCCCGCCAGCAGGCAGTGAGTGGGGGAAGGAAGGGGAGGCACGCAGCTCCGAATATGGCCCAGGCGAAAATGCAGCACCCCGTCTCATGGGTGATCTTCGCCGGGATGGCCGCACTCCTCCTCTTCCAAGGTAGGGGGATACGAGCGTGCGTGATTCTATGCTGACATCCTGGGGCGAGGAGCCCCCAACAGGGGTTGGGGGGGGGGGGGGGGGAGAGGCGGCTGGGAGGGGGTCCCCCCCTGTCCCTCGAGTTGTGGGGGATGCAGTACGGTGACATCTCTGTCCCTGTGTCTGTCCGTCCCCCCCCTACTTTGGGCTATGGAGGAACTTCTTGATTTTTGGGGAGAGGGGATGCTGGGCGGTGCCAAAGCGGCTCTGCCGTCTCCAGCTGCACAACTTGGCTCCTGGAGAAGCCGTACATCCAACAGGCAGTGGGCACGGGGAGGTTCGTGGCCCTTCTGTGCTGCTTTTCTGCCCCCCCCAAGGCTTGGTTTGGTTTTCCTTTGCTGGATCTGCCTGCAAGGTCGTCCCAAAAACTCGGTGCAACCCGGGGGCTGAGGAGTTGGGGAATGTGTGGTCTGATGTGTTCTGGTGGCGAGCTGTTTGCTCACGCCCTGCAGCCCCTGGGGAGGGGATTTGCAAAATAAATAAATAAACGTTTAGACTTTTATATATAAAACAGCGAAGCAATGGGGGGAGGCGGGGGGGAGGAGATGGAGGCGGCAGCCGGCCCCAGCTGGCCGGCAGCACCGGGCTGTCAGTCTGCGTTAGGCTCCGTACAGCCATCTGGAGGGGCTGTGAGAGCGGGGTTTCCTCCGGGGGGTCGCATCCTGCACCGGCTGCCTGCCCAGCTCGGGCTGCAGAAAAAGGGGGATGCAGACGGGGCTGCCCCCCCAAGCCTCATTGTGGATGTATGATCCCGAGGGCTCCGGTTGCCCTCGGGGGTTTTTGGGGTGCAGGCAGCCCCGGAGGTGAGGATGCGTTCGCATAGAGGATGGCATTGCAGTGGGAATGCTGCAGCTGTCCTGGTCCCCGCTGTGGGTGGGGGGCAGCTGTGTGCCCCGAGCATCCCTGCTTGGTTCACCCTCTGTGCAGCAGGACCTTGTGTGGGGCTGGGGGGCTCGTGTGCCCCAGCAAAGCAGGGGGAGATGGGCAGCGCTCAAACTTCTCTCTGCTGGGCCCGCTGTTGCAGGGAGAGCTGCTGGGATGGAGCGGCGCGGGCTGCTTAGCATGCACAGCACACAGCGAGGCATCGCTCCTCTTCGCCTTCCTCCCATCGCCCTCCTCAAGCTCCCGCTGCCTGTGATGCTGCTGCGAATGCTGGCACTCTGCATCCTGCTCCTCCTGGGGCTGCCACCTCCGTGGGGAGCCCAGGCTGGGCGGTGGGCAGCCATCCTTCTCCTTGCTTCCCTGATGCAGAATCCGTGCCTCTTTTAGCGCTTTCTTCTGTCTCCTTTGCAGCCCCATTCCCTGCTCATCTCTCATGCTTCTCTTCATTCTCCCATCAAAGCTTGCAGATCAAAAAGTTGAGATTTTTTTTTTCCCCCCTCTGCAGCAGAGCAGCGGGGAGGGGTTTCAGTTAGGGGGGGCTGCCTCCCCCTAACTGAAATCCTTTGCCCCCCCCCCCCCCCCCCCCCCCCCCCCCCCCCCCACAGTACTCAGCCCTGCGTGCAGTGTGGGTCCCACAAGGCCCTGAGTCACTGCTGGGTGGGAACAGCTGGGGCTGCAGCACAGCGTGGGCTGCGGGGGGGGGGGGGGGGAGGGGCAGAGCCATGGGATGGGGGGAGAGGGTGGCATAGAGCAGCCAAAAGTTTGGACCTTTTTTGGAAGCTGAGAGGTGCTGGGTCATCAGTGCTGCATGGGAGAGGATCCCCCTGAGAGGCTGCGTTGCATAATTGTGTTTCAAAGAGTCATTTCAAGGAAAGGAACTCGCGAGCAGAAGTCGTTTTGTTTTTTAGCAAAAACTTTCAGAGTGGATTTGGAGCAATTGGGCGTCCATTCAGCCCCAGAGGGAGCGTGTGCATTTACATGTGTGTATGCATTGGCAGCTATGCAGCAGCCCCCTGCTGCTGTAGTGATCTTTTCCGCTATTCACAGTATTTCTTTGAATTTTAACTTTCCTACCTGATGGTGGAACTGGTTTGTGGCTGAAAGCATGAAAATTGTTGTCGTGCAGGAAAAAAACTGTTTTGCACATCGCTACTCCAAACAGCTCAAGAGATCTGTGCTGCCCTCTGCGGCAGTTTGTCAATACTCCGGGTCATTTACCTATTTGCAGCCAAACAAACAATAAGGAGAGTGGCTTGTGAGTGCGCTTGAGAGTGGAGAGGAGCGTGAAGTGGGGTAATTCAGGAGTGCTTTGGCGCCTGTATTTATGCAAGCATCCATTGGTTTGCAGCTTTTGCTGTTGGTTTTCTTTCCCTTTCCCCTGGTGCTGCGCACATAGGGAAGCAGGGGCTCCAGCCCCACTGCTTGGGGATGAGTGCTGCTTGCAGTGCAGCATCCCCACAGCTCTTCTGCACAGTGTGGAATAGTGGCAGTGGGGTTGTGGAGCACGCTGTGGAGGCTGTGTTCTCTCTTCCCATAGCAGAGGGATGCTCGTGGCTGTGCCCCCAGCAAAGGTGGGTGTGAAAATGACAGTCCAGGAGAGGAGGGGAAGGAACTCCTCACTCAGCTGCAGACGAAAGGATTAACCAGGCTAAAAGGTCAGCAAAGATTTAGCTGGGTTTTTAGCATCAGTAAGCCAAGAATTATGGGAATTTGATTTACAAATTAGCATAAAGACCTTATTCTAATGAACACGCACGCTGCAATAGGTATGTAAGATAATAGCATATGTCAACATCGTACACGGAGCAGTCCTCACTCGGAAGAATTATTTGCCCCCTCGATGTGGTTGGGTTGCAGGTGGCACCTGAAGGGGAACAGGGCTGAAACAGCACAGAGACATTGGGGTGCTGCCATTGGGAAGGGCAGGGTTGGGGAATGTGGTGTGGAATGGGGCTGCAGCCTCAGGAGGGCCGGAGGGAAACCCAGCAGCTCCTGCACGGAGGTAATTGCACTAATGAATGTGTATCAGAAAAATTATGTGTATTGACGTCTTCTGGTGAACACCCGGATTTATTGCTCCCCTGGGGAAATGTTGGATGTGGCTTCCTTGGTGGTTAATAGTTACCACGCAGGTCAATAAAATGCGATATTCACCCCAACGGCAGAAAATGGCTATTTAATAGGTAATAACAGTAATAATCAATAGCGACATGATTAGATAACCTAGTTAGGTGTAGTACATAAAAGAGGGGGGGGTGCGGTGTGGGTACTTGATAGCCTGATTTGGAGCACTGCTGAACATCTGTCACTCTTGTTGATTCTAACTGGAGCTGCAAGCAGGGATCCGGCACCTCTGGAAGCAAGGCTGCTGCCTGGGATTAATTGGCACATTTTTAAGATTCAGCAGAGTCAACGGGGAACCCCAGCAGACCTCTGCCATGGGAAGGATGTGCTGCGCACAAATGGGATGGCGCTGAAGATTTGGGTTGGCTCGTGGTTGGGGGCTGAGCTGGGCTGTGTGCAGTGCTGCAGGTGGGGTTGTGCGTGTGTTCCTTGCTGCTTCCATGCACGGGTGCAGCTCTGGGGGTGCTGGGTGCTGTGCGCAAGGCTCCTCCTCTTAGGTACAGATGAATTTGTGATGGATCAGAGGGAGCATGCCGGGCTGCTCCCAGCAGCCTTCCTGCCAATGGTTGGGTGCTCTGGGGACTGCCACCAGTTTTGGGGTGTCCCACCGCTCAGTGAAAACCATTTTTTCCCCCCCCATCTCATTTGGATCATCATAGCAACCTCGGCTGATGGTTATTCCATCTGCCTGTTGTGCTCGCCCTGTTGTGCATGAGATGAGTGCATTTGATATTCCAAGTGTCTGCTTCGTTTATTTCTCTTGCTGTTTTTGCTTAAAAATAGCCGTATTTGTGATTTCCTTCCCCCCAATTTATTTTTTCTCTATGAGAAAAAGAATTGATCAGTTGACAGATTTGGGTCAAGGCAGCAAGCGGGGCTGGCTGTGATAAGCCAGGGTGGAGGTGGAGAGGATGGCTACAGCCAAAGCATCACGAAGGGGATGTCCTTATGGCCATGGGGTCAGAAAAACACCTTTTGGCATCTCTTCCCAAACTTCTGAAGGGGGCTGGAGAGGGTAAATTTTCTTTGCCTGTTCCCCCAACCCGATGGATGCCTTTACCAGAGCAAAGCCCTAAGGAGGGTAAATGTGATGATGTGTTTGGGTTGTTGGTTGGGCTCCTTTGATGCACGATGGCAAATCTGCTCTTGCTTAGTGGGACCAAGCCACGATCCCTCTCAGATGTTGATGGCAAAGGCTCACAGCTGCCTTGGAGCTGTGACTTGGGCTGGAGTTGCTGGTTTCAACCAGAGGCCAAGAGGAACAAGATGCCAACTTCCGGGATTCAGAAACCCAAGCCATGCTGATGTCTCCATCTTCAGCTGGCATCCTGCGCCTCTGTGTGTGCATCCTCTCATTCCTTCAAGTAGCCAAGAGCACAGAGGATGAGCCCTCCATCACTGCATCCCTGGGGCACCCTGATCCCAGGTGCTGGAGCCCTTTTGCATGGTGCATCCTGTGCTACTGGCACATTCAGGGCTGCATCCGCTTCCTCCTGCCTTCCCGACGCGCACGCCTCACTCCTGGTTAATAATAAATCAGAGGTGCTGCCTTCAGTGTGCTCTTATCTCCTGCCAAGAAGGATAGCATGGATTTTTGATGTGCTTACAGTTAATATGTCCGATGCTGAAAGCTGTTGTAAATTAATTGACCCTTTGACCTGCCTTGTCCCGCTGGCTGTTCCCACTAAAGGCAGTGCTCCTTTCTTGGCATCCTCCCCCCTCTGCTCTTTCCTTCCTCCACCTCCTGCATGCTTTGCTTGCTGAACAGGGCTGGATGGTGGGAAGCGTGGCTCTAAGTATTTCCCTTAAAACACTGGGGAGGTGCTGATGGAGCTGGTGGTGCCTCATCCCTGCAGATACCCAGGGTCAGGATGGACCGGGGCTCTGAGCAGCTGGTGGAGCTTTGGGTGTCTCTATTCATTGCAGGGGATGGGGCCAGATGGCCTTTAAGGTTCCTTCCAACTCAAACCATTCAGTGGGAGCTTGGTTCTGCCTGAATCCTGCAGCGAGTTGGGCTTGTTGTGCGCTCCATCCTCACCTTGCCATAAGGACACCACCTCTCCCCTCTCTTCTCTCAGCTCTATCTAGCTTGTATTCCCTTTGCAAATGGGGTCTTTACCCCACCATGCAATTTTGCACCGCTGAGCATGAAGAAAGCTCCTTCCCAAGCTAAGCCAGGCTTGCAGTGCCCCAGGCCCTCAGGTATGTCCTGCTGTGACTCACAGCAGTGGAGCAGCAGCAGCCAAGGAGTGGGAAACCCTGCAGGAAATTGTGCAGTGTTGGAAACAGGAGGAGTTTTTCCATTCGAAGGCATGGATTCCCAGCGATAGAAAAACGTGGGGAAAATAGGGATTGATTTCAAGTCTTTTTTTTTTTTTTTTCTCCAGATCCGAGCTCGCTTATGTACAAAGTTGTGAAGTTCTTTCAAACAAAATAGCAATCCGAGGGCGGCGTTCCAGCAGTACAGCAGAGCCCGCAGTCTCGCGCCTCGTTCCGTTTTTTTTTTTTTTTTAATTTATTTATTATTACTTCTTCAAAAACAGACCCTCTGCTAATGTTTTGATTTTTGTCAGAAGCAGCATTCTTGATTTAAAGCCCTGGTTTGAAAGCCAAATCCAACCCGCCTCATTGGAAGCGCGACAAGCACTTGAAGTGTGAAGCAAGGTTCATTAATACTGCAGCATTATCTGCCCCTTTGAGCGTGGCTGCGTGTATTGTTTTCCCCTCTTTGGGAGGCTGTCTGGTGGATAACGCTGAGTTGCTGGGTTGGTTTGGTTGCTTTCAGGCTTTATTCCCGTTCTGCAGGACAGATGGTACGAAGAGATGAGAGGGTGCCTACATGAGACTTTTTGCTCGGTCAATCCCCGAAGCCGACACCGGGGTTTTGATGGCAGTCCAAGGAGCGACAGGGCTGGTTTTGGCTTTGGCATGAGTGACATCTCTCTTAATGAGGCTCTTTTTGGAACAGTGCTGCGGGCAGCGGGAGCCGCTGGACGGCCAAGCTGTCATTGAATGCAACATTGAAAAAATGGTATTATTTATTGTTTATGCTTTCTGCTGCTTTGCTACCCGTCAACACTTCCTGTTGTAGGTTCTCAGCTTCAAAACCTGACATCACATTAGCAGCCGGCTCCAAAGCCCCCAAATAATGCATAAACTATGATTATTCCTTCTGATCCACTTGTGTTTATGTAAATGGCTGGAAAAGCGGTTTTTGGCTTATTTCAGAAGCTTAAGGGATTCATAGCAAGCCTATTATTGAAAAATCAGAAAGTGAAAAGCAACTTCTGAGACGAGGAATTAGCAGCTCAATGGCTGCGTGCGTCGCGCTGCCTGTGCGGCTCCGGCGGTGGCACAGCTGGGAATTCCCCCTGGGATTCACAGCCACCCACACAGCAACAGGTTGTGCAGGGAGCTGGGAAGCTCTGCGGGTTGTACAGGCTGGGATGGGGGATGCTCACGCAGGATGTAGGCAAGGGATGCCTGCAAGGATGGGGGGTTGTGTTCAAGGGACGCCTGTGAGGGATGCAGGATGCCCACAGACGATGCTGGGTGTGCACGAGGGAGGTGGGATGCTCCTATGGGATGCTCATGGGATGCTGAATGGTGCTGCACCTCGCTCTCTGTGACCATGTTGGGGGGTGTTTCCTGTATTTGGGTTGGAAGTGACTTCTTCGAGCTGGGTGACTGGGACAGCACCTGCTGCAAACCTGCTGCTCTGCAGAGTGGCTGTAACCTGCCAGCGCATATGGCGACCAAATGGAGATTGGAAGAAGCCAGGAGTTGCAGAGGATGCTGTGGGCTCCAGAGAAGAAGATTCAGCATAGAGTCCAGAAGAAAAGCCCATTGAAGAATCTGAGAGTGGTGCCAATGTGAACCCATACACCAAGAGAATGCAATGCAGTGCCATTCTGTGCTGTGCTCAGAATCACAAACTCAAGGAGGAGAAGAGGGCTGAGGTCTCAGCTAAGGTCCAGGCAGAGCCAGGACTGCAGCTGAAGGCTAGCTGAAACAGCAGCACTGGGCAGCATTCAGCCACAGAAACCTTTACTGTGGATGTGCAGCTGGTAAATCATATTGGAACAGTGATAGGAGGGGGGAGAAAGAGAAGTGGCGTGGTGGTGGTGGTTGTCCTGCTGAAGGGTCCCCAGCCCTTTCTCTGGAGCAGTGCGTAGGCTGGTTATCAGGAAATATTTCTTCTTTGAAGGAACTGGTGATGCAGTGGCCCAGGGGGTGGTGGGGTCACCATCCGAGGGGTGACCCAGGATTGTGGCACTGAGGGATGTGGTCAGTGGGCATGGTAAGGTGGGGTTGGACTGGGGCTCAGAGAGATCTCTTCCAGCCCTGATGATTCTAATGCCCAGGAGGGGTGCAGGATGCACACGAGGGGTGCCCATGAGGGATGCAGGGTGTGGACATACTGGTGGTGCTGGGGAACACCTGTGTGCCCCACATGGGTCTCCCCTCCATGCGTGACCCTCATCCCTCTGCCCCAGTGAGGATGCAAATATTGGGCGCATCCTCCTCAGACCTCTCTGGCCACCCTGCTGCCTCATCCCTCCTCTCCTGCTGCTTTTCTTTCCCTGTTTCGGTCCCTTTCCCCCCTTCCTTATGTTAATTTCCCACCTGAGCACCAAGTACTTTATAAATAGCAAATCTGAAATGAATTTCCTAGCAGCAATCATTATCTCCCTCGACAGCCATTAAACATTCACACAAGCAGAGCAAAATGACAAAGGGGATTGATTTTTACAGTATGTTGGGGGGGGGGGGGGGGGGGGGGGGGGGAAAGGGAAAAGTGTTGCAAAGGCCTTTCCCCCCCCCCCCTCCCCCCCTCCGGATCCTCGATCTCGAGGAATTTAAAATCACCCAGCAACTCCTTGCTGGGGGAGAGGGCAGCACCATAGAAATGAACGTCAGAAAATCCCTCTCCCAGCCTTTCTGTGCTCTGCCGGCTGGTAAACAAGCAGTGGGTGCTGCAGAGCTGGAGGGGTGGGCTGGGGGGGCTCTCCGTCCCTGCAGAACAAATGTGTTGATGCTGGAGTCGGGAGCGGCCGAGCTGCTGCCGTATGAGGCACTGTAGCTGAAAATTTAACTTTGATTTCAATTTTCATATTTGTCAGCAATAATTAGATTCAAGAAATGTTTTTGCCGCTGTTCTAAAATACTAATAAGTAGGAGCCTTTGTAGTAGGGCTAATGGAGTCTTTTTTTTCCTAGTGGGCTAGAAAAATTCCATTAAAGGGGAAAGTCATACTATATTACTGTGTTTCAACATGCATTGGCTTCGCCACCACTGTAATATCTGTGCTGGGGGACAGCAGCTGTGGGAATGGGGCTGGCAATAGGGCTGGCATTGCAGCTGGGGCCCTTTGGGGGCTCTCTAGGGGCAGTTGATGGCTCTCAGAGCGCTCATGGGATGATGTTGGTCCCCTGGCTGGTTCCTGCTGCCTTGCTTTGGCACTTGTTCTCAGCGTTTCAAACCCATGTGGGATTTTTGAAGATGGTTTATGGGATCCCCCTTGCTGGCTCTGCTGTGCTTCTCCAGAAGGGAAATGAAATCCCTCTTCTGCTTCAGCCCTGACTGCTGTGTGTGTGTGTGGATGTCCTGGCTGCCACGTGCCACATTTCAGCCCCGAGCGATGCCCTAAAATAAAGAGAGATTAAATTTGCTGCCGATGTGCGCAGCAAATGGGGGAAGCTCTGAGTTGCGTCGTTCTCGAGTTACTTCAGCCTATTAAGCAAACAAAAGCACTTGTGGAGTGAGAAATGGAAAGGGCCGGCGCGGCCCGATTAATCCTGGCTGTACAATTCCATTAATAAGCCAGCTTTTAATAGGTGGCTCTTTCCAGGAGCTGCTGGGACGAAGAATTGATGCATTCGCTGTAATTGTGTTGCGACTAATAGGATATGAAGAAAATTGTATGGAGAACCTGTTCTTTTGCCACCGTTTTCCAATCAGCTGAAATAATGCCTTCCTCTGGAGGAGCCCACAGGGCAATGATACTTAAATCTCAATAGGAGCAGCAGTGTTTTCAATTCCGGCACAGGTGATGCTGGGCGGGTGGGGATGCAGGGAGTGGGGATGGGAGCTCTGGGATTCCTATGGAGGGGGGTTTGTGGCACGGGGAAACCCCTGGCATCCCCCCCAGCCCCTGCATTGTCAGCACGAGGGCCCTTTGCCCTCTGCAGTGCTTCCTTGGGAGAGCAGCCCAGGATGTCATCATATCTGGAGGAGGCACACGTTGGAGAGAAGGAAATGCAAAGCTGCTGGCTGCAAAATGCTGGCAGGCTCTGGTTCCTGCAGCCTCTGCACTGGGCAGTCTGGAGAAGTTTATGTCAGCTGCAGAGCTGATTGGGGGCTGTTTGTTTTTCCCTCTTCCTCGCCATTTGTATGCACGCTCTGACCCTTGGCTGGGAGCAGGCTGCACAGTAAGTACAAAAGAGGGGGGAGCCCAGGCATGGTTCAGCTGAAATCCCCAGGGAGACAGATGTGATTGCCTTACAGAAATGGCTCCAATAAGGCCAGAAAGGGATATTGCTTTTATAGCTTTTGGGATATAAAACATTTAGGAAATGTGATTGACTGGCAGAGCCTAATTTATCATGTGCCCGTTTCCCTCTCCATCCCAACACAGCAGCACGCTCTGGGCACGGCTGTGCCTCTCCCTTCCCACCTCTCTCGTGCACATAACGGTGTGCAAACCAGCACTGCTGCTGTGTGCACGTGCACACCCAGCACACGTTCCCACTGCTCCTGACTCCTTGTCCCTCCGCCCGTGTCATGGATTTATCATCATTCTGCTAAGCGCTAGAACTCCTGTGGCTATTTATAATTAATGCTCAGAAACCTGCCAATCCATTTAATGACACTAGGAGGTCACGGCCTCCCTTATAGCTTCCCATTAATCATCATTAGAACAGTTCTGGGTTTTTTACATTCTTTTTAAATGTTAATTCACCTTTATAATGCTCCTTTCAGCTATGACTGTAAAGGGAGACTCTGTGGTGACTCCAGACTGTCTTGCGAGTGTGTGCAGGTGAAAGGCACAGTGGGACAATTGCACTTGATAAAGTCTCTTTGGATGGCTCCCGCTGGAATGAATCACACTCACAAACTCTGTGAGATGGGATTTCTTCACTGCCCTCTGCTGCCTGCTGCTCGCAGTGCTGCTCCGCATCCCTCGTGCCTCCATCCCTCGGGTACCACCGAGCCAGTGCTGATTGCTCCCTACCCACAAAGACCCACGCTGCTGGGATCTGAGCAGCAAGGAGGAGCCGGAGGGGACAGTCGGCTTGGTGGTGTTCCTGCACTGTGCTGGAGTCAGCGGGCTGGCACAGAGTTTGCTCCGACTCCACGGGCTGTGTTGGGGCAGCTCCTTGTTGGGGCGCCTTTGGATTTCGCCCATCCGTGGGTTGGTTGTGGTTGCTGTGCCCCTTGGCATCTTGTGGTGTGACACGTTGCCGTGCTGGAGGTTAAAAAAGCCACAGCAGGAGATGCAGGGCTGTTAAAGGAGGGAGTCTATCTCCTTCTCTGCTGCCTCCCTGCAGTCAGGCAGCCCTGAGCCCATCCCCTGTGTCCCAGAGCGCTGGGATGCTCTGGGAGGCAGTGCAGCAGAGCGGGCTTACAGAGATGTCACGTTGCAGTCTGGAGGAATGAAAGCTCTGAGTGCAATCTGGTTGCTTTTGGCAAAAAACAATCCTTCCTATGTAGCCCTCCCTTGGCTTGCTGTCATCCCCTGCCTGGAGTCAATCTGTGCTTGCCATTAACAGGAACGGGTCTGAAGTGATGCTCGGCTCATCCTGATTCTGGCTTTGGTGCTCTCAGGAGTGTCCATGCTGTGGTGGGGCACAGCTTTGCAGCAGGGATTGCTCCAGGTGCTGTAATGCATGGAGCCATAGGATCCTCTCCCGCAGCCCCACGCGGGTTTGGGAGGAGGAAGGTCTGTGTTGGAAGGCCTGGAAGGGCATGGGGGCTCCTCCCTTGGTCCTGATGGGAGCCCAGCCCAGCTTCTCTGAGTAAATACGCCAGCAGCATTTGGCTTAATGAACTGTGGCTTTTAATAAATGGCTCTTATCTTGCTGAAGTGCTGCTAAATTGTCAGGATTTAAAATTAGCCTAATAGATTTGCGGGCGATGTTTTATTCACTGGTTAGTTGGGAAGAGGCAGGGAGAGGGGGGATGAGATGGCTCCACCCCATCCTCTCTGAATTATACAACAGTTATTTATTTGTTTGGGCCGAAGGGGATATGTTCTGGATTAATGTGTGATGCCTGAGCACCTGACTTAATGAGAATTTAGAGACCTATCCCAAACTGATAGTCTCCAATTAATCACTCGGTGGCCCCTGTGCTGGGCTGGCCCCGGAATGTATTTTTCACGTTGGTGTTGGGTTGTGGCACCCGCTGCTGCCTGCTGGGGGATGGAGATGGGCCCTTCCCTTTGGCTGTGAGCTTTGTGGGTGCTGTGCACCCACTTCTAGCAGGTTCACCCCGTGCCAGTACTGAAGAAGAGCCCATACCTCCATATGTATTGTGTGTGCAACTTGAGCAAAGTTGAGCTCAGCTTCTGCTGCATCCCATGAAGTTGCTTTGTGCCTTTTGAAAATGCAGAGCCAGTTACCATCCTGTTGACAGTTCAGAGACATATGGAGGATTGGGACAGAAGAATGTTCTATAATAGACTAATATCAGATCTGGTTGGGATGAAAGATGCCAGGGAAATGTCAATCACTGGCATTATCCGAACAAACTGCTGTACCTGCCGAGATAATATTTAGCAATTATGTAGCACCCAACAAGCTGAAGCAGCACAGACGGTGGCTAATTAAATCTCCCAGGACTTCCTTTGGGTGGGTGTTTTCCTAAAAGCATGTCCCTACCTCCTTGCAGGGTGTTTGGTGTGAAGCTGGGTGCACTTCTCACCCACCCCCTGGGTAGGGAGGGCAGAGGAAGGAACTGGTCCTGCTGGAGGTGCTCAGTTAGGGTGAGCAATGCATTCTGCTAAGTGACCCACGTAGCCCAAGATGCTTGGATGCTGAGCACCCGGTGTGCTGGCCAGGTGCCTCTTGTCCTTTCTGAAACAGGGAAGTTTGGGTGCAAATCCATCCAGCATCCCTCTGTGGTCCAGTTTGCAGGGCTGGATGGGGGAGCGTTGCACACTGTCCTCAGTGCTTCTGGCTTGCTGGGCTGCTCTCATTCTCCCTTAGTTGTCTCTCCCCTATCCAACCTGCATCCCTCTTGCCAGCTCAGCATCCTTAGCAACCCTCATGTTGGGCAGTGCATCCCCATGGACGTCCCAGCTTGGGCTGGGGCAGCTGAGATCACGGCAGCTGCGAGGAGAGCTTTCAGCTCATCCCCACCAGTGCTCTCCTCACCTTGCCCTTTGCACACAGCATCCCGCCGGGTGAGGCAGGGCTCTGCCCGTGACTTTGTGAAGGTCAGCATTTGTGTCTGAAGTGGGGCTGGTGGAAGGGATGCGTGATGCACGGTGTCGGCCGTAAAGGAAATATTGTATATAAAAGATAAGTTTTTCCCTTTCTTGTGGCAGAGGAACAAGGCGCTGGGTTCATTTAGCATTCATAAAGTCTTGCTTTGGAAACGCCTTTAAGTACTGCTGAGGGAGACTTGAAGGAGCGTGTTTGAGAGTCAAATGCATATCTCCTTGGGCTCTCCTTTCATCTGCTTTAAAAAACACAATCTCTTTTTTTTAATCTTTTTTTCCCCCTCTGTAAAAATACTAATCTTCTCCAACAGCAGCAGACACCCAGGGTGCAGGCGCTCAGCAATTAGCTCAGTGAACAGAATAAGTGTGGAGCGGAGGGAAGGGGAGCCTCAGCCAAGTGCTGGGAGGACGACAAAATGCAGCCCGCTAATTAGGGGGCAGCACGGGGGAAAGCTGGCTGCTTAATTCAGTGCTAAGCTGCTCAGTCACCACGTGTTATCCGCCCGGGCAGCCAAGGCTTGGGGATGCTGGGCTGTCATTGGACAGAGGGGAGAATGTAGCAGGAACGTGGAGTCTTGGGGTGGGTTGGGAAGCAGGTGGCCCAAGCACTCGGTGAGGATGAGGATGGAGCACACGGCAGGGTGAGGTTCGTAGCCTTGCAGTTGTAGAGACGTGGAATTATTCAGGTTGGAAAAGACCTCTGAGATCCCCGACCTCAGTGCCGCATCCCCACGGCTCTGCAGCACCCCCAGGGGTGACCCTGCACTCCCTGTGCCGATGCATCGCAGCTCCTTTGGAGAAGAAACGTTTGCTTACATCCAACCTGAGTCCTACCTCACGTTGGGAGCCACGTGGAGCCTTTTGTTTGAGTGCTGCCAAGGTGGGGAGGGGAGCATCCAGCCCCCACCACGCCACCTCCATCCTGCCGAGCCAGGTTTGGTGTTGCCTGGGCTGAGGTTCGGCTCAGTCTTTTCCTTTGGCTGAAACTTTTCCCTGTCCTTGACGTCCTTTCTCCTCCACTCTTCACTTGAGGGAAGGGAATTTATTGCAATGAAATATGTTGTCTTGTGGCTTTTTATGAAAACAGCACATGTCACTGCCCCTGTTTCCTGGAGCCAAAGGATGTGGCTGGATTTCAGAAAGAAAAGGGCTGGATGATTTCATTATTGCTAACAACTGTTCCCACAAAGATAAGGACAGTTTAATCACATTTCCCATGCAGAAGTACCGAGGGAACCAAGAGGGAACGTTTCCATTTGATTTTTCTGTGTCGCCTGCTGTGGTTTGGTCGCCTTTGGTGCATCGTGGTGCCAGCTGGACCTGGGGGGAGCATCATGGCCATCAGGGCACCACGTCCCAGGAGTGATGCTCCAGCCTGGCCCGTGGCTTTGTTTTGCTGCTGCAAAATCAGTGCAAGCAAAGGGGATGAAGTCGCCATGTCTTCCTCCTGTTGTTTGCATGCCCATGGCACGTCGGTGCGCCATAGAGGAGCTCAGTGGTTGGTGCCCCTAGCAGTGAGCACAGGGTCACCACGTTGGATCCCAGCAGTGACCACCCAAAGAGAAAAGCTGGCTTGTAATTACAGTCATAATTGGAAATGATTAATGGTAGCAAAAGAACTTCAAGCGATTTCTTGTAATTAAATACTAATTTTAATTCCTTTGCAGTGCTGAGCACCATGTTTACTTTACTGGTGATATTTATGCCTGTGCCTTACATGTATTTTTAAGATATTAAAAGTGATTAACATTTTTTGTAACCGGGTAAACAAGTAAATATCAATTAATTTGTTTACTTTGTGTCTGAATATAGCAATTACTATTTCCTAGTTTCGAAGATCTCTGTTCTTGAGGATTTATGGCTTTCGGTGTGTGTAACAAAGAACGCTCTGGTACGAAGTTGGGGATATCATAGCCTCATGAAGACTGGAATCATAGAATCACAGAATGGATTAGGTTGGAGGGGTCCTTAAAAATCATCCCATTCCAACGCTCTGCCATGGGCAGGGTTGCCATCCAGTAGGTCAGGCTGCCCAGGATTCCATCCAGCCTGGGAAAGACCTCTCAGATCCCCCATCCAGCCCCAACCCACTGGCCCATATCCCTCAGTGCCAAGTCCTGATCTCAGCTCCAAGGAAGTACTGGTGGGTGCTGCTCGATTACTGCTTGGTCAAATGCATTTCCAGACTTTCTGGGATATTCTTGTAAGGTCTTCAGTGTTTTTTCCTTACCTTGCTGCCATCATATTTAGTTAGCTTTGAGTTTTGACCCCATCGCTTGGGATCGGGGGTTTGATGTGGGCACAAAAGCGAGACCCACGGAGCCATGGGGACTCCCATACAGGGAGAGACCTGTAATGCCCTGGAGAGCTTCAGAGAGCTGCACTGGCTCCAAACATCACCCAGCGTGGGGTTGTGCATCCCTCGCACCCTCTGTACCACTGCTTCCAAGCACTGCTGTGAGCATCGCTCGGCTCAATGCGCTCACGTCCTCCCAGTGCCTTGACAGAGCTGTGTTCAGCAGAGCCAGGCTGGGAAGCAGTTTGCTGAAAAGTTGGTGCTGCTTCTCATAGCAACACACCGGGCAGAAAGCACTTGATGGAAATCGTGTCTTTTCCTCACCAGTTCCTTGGTTCCTTGCTAATGCTTTTCATTCCCTCTTGCTGCTTGAAAGAACTGATCGTCTGATTAAATTAAGACAGACACAAAAGCAGCTGGCCTGCCAAAGCCTCGGATTTTATTAAAAATAATATTGTTTACAGAGTTCTCTCCTTTTATGGTGCATATAAAACAGCATGTTCCACCCGAGCAGCCGGCAGGCTTGCTGCAATTTACCCAGGAAGAAGAAAGAGATGGAGAGGCATTAAACCTTGTTGTGATGGGGAGTGAGGAGGAGAGGGGAAGGAGATGGGGAACAGCCACAGAGCAAAGGAAAGGGAAGGAAAATGGGAGAAAAGAGCGGAGGAGAGATGGGCTGGGTCCTGGGTTGCAGGAGTGCCCTTCCCATGCTTGGCTTTCTCTTCTCTTTCTGTGTCTTCTGTTTGTTTGTTTGTTTGATTTGGTTCCAAATAATTAATGGTAAAAACCCGTGGCTAATGGTTTGAATGAAGGATGGATGGGTACTTTAATTAACTCGTGAAAGGATTATACACTTGTGCTTCCAGTCTGGCTGACCCCAGTGAGGGAAATGTCCCATGTGGAGGGGAGCTGGTGCTGGGGATGTCACTGTCAGTCAGTGTGGGTGGGGGATGCTCAGCCTGCTGATCTCAGGACGCCGGAATCCCCGGGACGGGAGCTGGGGAGCTGCTGCAGGGTCATAGGATGGAAGGGAGGGCTCACTGGTGGCGCTGGGCTGCTCCTCACCAGCTCTGCAGCATAGAAATTAATTTCTCCTCACGGCTTATCCGTGCCACATTTCGGATCAAAAGCTGCTCTGACTCTAAACGAGGCCTTGTTGGCCTTCCTTCTGTAGTGGTATCTGCCCCTCGAATCCTCCTCACTTATCAGCCCCTCGGCAAGCTGCTCCGTTTGATTGCTGATCTGCCTTATTATGTTTTTAAATGCACTTTAATATTTTAGTTTTAGCGACTTCTTTTTTTTTTCTTTTTTTTTTTTTTTAAAAAAGGCTAAATTTCAGCTTCTGAAGTGCAGTACCTCTCTTTCACTTCAATGGGAGCCTCTCACATTTATCCCAAGGCGTAACATGGTCCTTGCAGCGTTTGAAATTAGAGGCACTGATTAGAGCATCTCTCAGCCACCGCTGCTGTGCACCTCAAAGGACGTTCAGGAGAGGCTGGAGCTGGGAGTGGCTGTGTGCTCAGCGTGGGGTTTGATGGGATGTCGTGCCCCTTGGAGCTCTCTGCAGATGACCTGGAGATAGGGGGCTGCTCGTAGGGTCATGAAACACCTGGGCTGTGGGATTGATGGCTTTGGTGGGAGGTCTGTAATGGGCTGTGCCTGTGGGACGTGCGGGATGAGCCAGAGCAGAGAGGTGAGCACACAAGGTCAGTGTGAGTGCTTGCTTTTGCCTTGCTCCTTTTTTCTTTCTATTTTTCCTTCTAGCTGGAACAGCACAACAGGACGTTGGTAAAAATCGTTGCACCTGACATTCTAGGTTGAGAGTGCCTCTAGCCAGGTATTTAGTGCTTTCAGTTGTTGATGAAGCCAGCACCAACCTACACTCTGCTGTGTGACCTCGAAGGTGCTGTGTGCTGCCCTGGGCAATGTGCTGCTGGGGATGGCTTCTGGGGGAACGTGCCCATATTGGAGCCAGAGTGATGTGTTTTGTTATGGGAATTCATTGACTTGTTTTGAGGGTGTGTTTGTTTCTTTTTTTTCTTCTCAAACCTCAGGGTGGTTTGGGGATATTGTACGTGCTGGAGGGAGTGGGGCAGATGCTGCAGATGTGGGCTTGTGCTGCTGATGTGATGCAGGACCTGAGCAGGGCTCAGCCAGCAACGCCTGCTCTTTGAAATGCCTTTCCTCACCTAAATGCTTTCTCACAAAGGGTGAGATTTCGGGATGTCAGTGCTTGAGATGGGGAGACTGGGTCCCGTGGGGCAGGAGGATGTGTCTCACAGAGCCTTCAAACCCTTCAGCCTTCAGACCTTTTGCAAAATGGATAAAAGTCTGTCTGCCTTCTGAAGCAAAGCCTTGAAATGAGGGTGATGAATACCCTGGGGTGTAGGTGGCTGTGGGGTGTGCTGGACGTCTCTGGGGTTACAGCAGAGCTCTGGTGCTGAGCCCCTGCTGTCTCTGAAGTGGTTCAGTGGTTTCAGCTCACAAGAGGTGGTCAGAAAGCCTGGTGTGGTGGGGGGGGGCCATGGGAGGTCTGCAGTGCTTCTGTCATTCAGTGTCTGTGCCATAGCTGTCGTTTTTGGCTGAGGCTTTCAGTCCTCTCCCTGCCAGGACCCTTGAGCAGCATGAGGGAGGGACAGATGGTTACAGGCTGGTTACCTCGGCTCTGCTCAGAGCAACTGGTAGCACCATCCCCAGAGCCCCTGCTGAGGGCATCAGGCTGGGGGCAGGTAGGGAGGAGAGGTGGTGGTAACTCTCCAGCAGAGCAGGTTGTCCCTGTAAATCGAGCATGAATAAGTAATCCGGATAAATAATGGAGCTGCCTGAACTGGAACAATAAAGAATAAAAGTGCTGAGTGTGGCTTGCTGTGATTTGTGGGGTCGTGCTGGCTGGACGGAGGAGCTCCGCTCTCTCTGGTGAGTGGGTGCTCAGCCAGCAGCCAGAGCACGGTGATGTGGAGGTGAGTGGTGTGGTGCTTGCTTTGCTTTGTGCTTCTCCTCCTTTGTCGTGCTGCTCTGCTGTGTTGCCAGTGCTGCTGGATAACCCCTGCAAAGCTTGGGGGCTCGGTGGGGTCCTGGCAGGTGTAGCACCTGGGGCACCTCTTGTGGGCAGCTGCCAGAGCTGCTGGTCGGTGCTGGAGGTGATGCAGACTCCTGCAGACATCCTGCAAGGCTTTCATGAGCCGGAATGGAAGTTGCACCAAGTAGCAAGTCAGAATCTCTGCGGCAAATTAGGCTTTTTTCTTCTGCCTCCTCCAAGGGATGTGGCAAATAATTATTCACCACTACCTTCATATGATATTTATGTATGGGAAGAGTGCTGTCATGTCTTACTCAATCTTTTCTTCTCGAGACAAAGCAAACCCCAGCGCCTTTCATCTTCCTTTGGAGCTGTCTGTGCCTCTCACCCGTTTCATTGCTATTCCATGGACTCAGCCCCACTTGTCCGTGGCTCCGACGTGCGATCAATCGCATCCCACCAGCCCGAGGTGTGCGCCTCCCCCTGCGTGAGCACGGTGCTGAGCTCAGTTTGGATTGATCTGACGGGAAGGGGACCCTCCAGCAGCAGCTCTGTGCAGACAGATGTGTGCTTAGCAAGGGCAGCTGCTCAGTGGCCGTGCTAAGCCACAGCGCCTTAACCTTTGGCTCTGTGCAAGCGTGACGGCCAGATCGGGATGGATATTGCAGCTGAGGCCTGAATTAAAGCAAGTGGAGCAAAATAATTCTCCTTTGTCCTTCTTACTCTGCTTGTGCTAACACAGCCTGTGATACAGTTTGCCATCTTGCCTAGCCTGCTCCATTCCTTGGCAGTCTGTGGTGCTCCATTCCCTGCACGCCGCTCCCTGACCGCCTCTCCTCGTTTCCATCCGCGCGTTGGATTTCTCCTCCCGAAGTGCATCACCTGGCTCTTGTCCATATTGAATTTCCTATTGCTCGCTCCGGAGGTGATTTGAAATTCTGGTCCGACCCTCCGATCTCTTCCAGTCCCTCTCCTCCTCGCTTGGCATCGTCTGCAAATTTTAATAAGCGTGCTTCTGGCTCCGTCGCGGAAGTTGTTAATGCAAATGCTGGGCAGAGCGGGGCTCAGGACAGGGCTGGGCACGATCCCACGTTAGGCTGCCCTCCTGGCTTGTTCGTCAGTAATAGATAAGGGCTCTTGGAGAGCGCTTTGTCAACAGCCTGTTAGCCTCCCCTCCGCCCCCATTACATCCAGACCGTGCGTCCTCGGCGTTGCTCACGGGGTGCCGTGTGGGACAGCTTCAGACGCCTTATTAAAGTCAAGGTATATCATGTCTACAGCTTTCCTCTTATCCACCAAGCCTAGTTATCCTGTCAAGGCAGAAATTAGGTTGGTTTGACATGATCTGTTCTTGACAAACTCGTGGTGGTGGTGGTGGTGTGGGGCTTTTTTCTCGCTTTATTAAATTCCCGGGCCTTACAAGCTGTGATAGTTTCATCGTTTGTTTTAGTATCTTGGCCGTGATTGAAGCTGAGCTGATTGCCTACAGCTCCTGGCTTTTTTTTTTCCCTTGAAGATAAGGAAGGCTCCGTGCCCTTTCTGCCGCCCTCCTGGAGCTCTCCAGGAGCAGTGCTGCCTGATTTGTGAGCGCGCTCAGGACGGCTTCATCAGCCCCTGATGACTTTTGATGACTTTTTGTTTTAACCCTTCCTGTGCCGGCACGAATGCCTGCCTGCCTCCCTTCTAACGTGGAACTGGGAGCTGTGTGCTCATGATGTACCTGCCCTGACAGAGAGAACCAGACACGCAGTGGAGATCCCAGCCACGTGCTTGGCCATGGACCCAACCTTCCCTTTCCTCTTCCTCTGAACAAGAGCTGTGTTGTTACTGCCTCGTGTCCCTCACTTATTAGAGCTCATTTTGCACGTTGGCGCTGCTGAATTTCTCCCTGGATGCTGTGCCCTTCTGTTACCCCATCCCTAGTTATGAGCCTTTGTTTCTGTATTTTTTTGGTAGGGACCCTTCTTTGTTTCCAGGTCATGGAATGGCTCCTGATGAGCCACGCAGCCTCTTCCTCAGCTCTCCATCATCCCTTTGCATGGGGATAGCCCTCTGTGTGTGCATGTAATACAGCCCCTTTCAGTACTGCCAGCTCTTCTCTCCTTTGTCCCTTAGACTACTGTCCCAGGAGACAATAATCCACCAGCTTCCTCATTTTGTTGAAGCCTGCATTTGGAGTCCATTGCCCTTACTCCACAGCTTGCTTCCCACCGACCTGTGAATCGTGTTGTTTCATCAGTGTTCTCACCCAAATTGCCTTTCCCCTCACGGCCAGCAGGCTTGGCTACAGTGCATCCCAGCTCTCCCCAGCCTGGAGCTGCATGGAACCTTCAGCAGGGGCTGGATGGACCTGGCCTCGCGCTGCAGGTGCTGTGTGGCACAGGTCACCCAGGATGGCTCTCATCTTCCCCATGGATTTGTGTGGACCAGAAGTGCCCGCAAGAAGAAAAAGGTAGCTTGGGCTTGACTCAGCTTTCAGGCAGCAGGGTTGGGTGACATTAATCCTGTCCTCTGTAACAAAGATGTGTGGGGGCCAGATTGACAGAGACCTTTAAATGTCAGTAAAGCAATTCTGCATGGCCTACAGATCTTCACGGGGAGCTGACAGGGAGGGACTGCAGAGCTGGGCAGGAGAATTGTCCCACTGCACAGCACTGGGCATCCATCTCAGAGCAACCCCAGGCTATGATGAAACCCATTCTGTAGATGGTGCTGCAAACCAGGGGGGCACAGCAGGGTGTGTGAGAAAATGTAGGGCTTTGTATAGGATTTGCCCACCCAGCAGTGCCCTCAAACAACCCCCAACCAGCTCAGCTTTACTGTAGCAGAATGCTCCCACCCATAGCTGCACGCTGCAGGTTCTCCCGGCTGGCTGGGTGTAAAATATGAGATTTCAGGACACCCCCTGCCAGCTGCCTTCTGCCCAGCTCAGCCTGCAATGCTCACGCCCCATTAGCGACATGTGAGGGATGCAATCTGGCATCTGTCCTCAGCGGTGTCCCAGCCGTGGTGTGACAGACACGTCCCCAAAGCAGGCTGTTCTGTCCCCAGCAGGCGCACAGGGACTGTGCGAGCTGACAGCTGGATGTGCACTACGTCCCCTGTGTGCATGTGCATGGGTGCTGGAAACCAGCATGGGCTCAGAGAGATGTGCTCCTTCCCAGTTGCCCACGAGGATATTAAATTTCATGTGTTGATGTCCAGAAATTATCATATTTGGGAAACAGTCATTAATCTCTGTCTCCTCCCTGAGCCCTCCTCCTGCTCTCGGCTCACGCCTTGCTCCTGCTGCCCGAGTTTTGCTTCCTGCCCTTCTCCCCTCCTGCTGCACTTCTGTGTCCTGGATCCCACCAGCTGGAAGCCAGGAACAGGGCATTGAAAATAGTTCTGTATTTTATTTATGGCTGCTTTAATTGCTTTAGAAAGCTGCAAGAGCTGGCTGGTAGCGTGTTGGGTTGCTCAGTGGCTTTGACGTGGGGATGCTCTTGTGCCCCAATAGCCATGGCTCCTCAGCATGCAGCATGCATGCAGTCCTGCAGAAGGATCTCCCCTCCTCCCTTCTATCCAGGCTCTGAATGGGGTTTGTTACTGCCCCATTGCCGCGCTGTCTGGGCAGTGTGGTGACAGCATGGCATCCAGCTTGCTTTTGCACAAAGAGCCGGAGCTGGGCGCATCCCTTGCCTCAAGTTTGCTGGCTGCTAAGCGTGTTGCTCTGTGGAAGCTGAGCAAAATAGGCTTCTTAACTTAACGAGTAAACTAATTTGTCAGGCGGGCGCTGTTCTGTTTCCCTCTGCAGTGCAGCTCCTCTCTGCCAGCACTGCACATCCTGACACGCTGGATGCTGCACGGCTGGGAGCAGCTCGGCCCGGCAGCGGGGCGGTGATTTGGCACAGAAACTCTTTCCACACAAAGGTTTTTTTGTTGTTGTTTAATAAAGCAGAAGACCGAAGTGTTTGCTCTCGCTTGTAGGTTCTGAAATATGCATTTAATTTAGGCTTAATGAGGGAATTCTTGTGTATGAAATGAAATGCCTTGCGATGGCTCTCCAGGATGGGGATGGGAGCTGCTGTGACAAGTTGAGCTTGGAAGATCACGCAGTCGTTAAGGTTGGAAAAGACCACTACGATCAACTGGCTCAACTGGCAGCTATTCAACACTACGCCCGCTAAGCCAGGACCCAAAGATGTTGGGTGATGCTGAGGAGTGCGGCTGGCTGGTGGGGATGGACAGGAAGGGATGGCACAGCACAGCAGATCTCAGCTGCAGCTCGTCTCTGTAAAGAGATCTGCATTATTTCAGGTATTTAGGTATTTATTTGGATAATCCAGCAAATACAGGCGCTTGTGCAGGGTTGTAAGGAAAGACTGGCTAGCTGAGAATAGCTTTTGATGAAAGGACCTAAAGATGCAAGCTCCATCCATCCCCTCCAGTTACATGGATAGAGCAGTGGGGACGAGTTCAAAGCCACTGCACAAATAAACTCTAATAGCTTTCCTCTTGCATTTACGTTATTAGGGGGTTCATTTGACTGGCATTATGATGATAAATGAAAAATGCTTTGCACCATTACGTCGGGCGCTAATGCGTAGTGGGAAGAATTTCGGCTCGTTTAAAAGGAGCAAAAAGTGACAGTGGAGGGAATGTGCTGGGTTTGTGCAGCTGTCTGCGTGCACCGGGGCTGCAGGGGTAGTGGGATGGGTGCAGAGCTCACAGCTCTGGTCTTGCAGCGTTGGGGTAAGGGCGATGGATGATAAGGGGTTGCAATGCTCAGAAGGGTTGCTATCACACTAAGGACATGGGTTCACACCTGGTGTTGCTCAGGCTTGTTGGCTGTGCTGCCTTTTGGGGGTGGTGTCCCACTGCTGGAGGGACAAGGAGTTGCACTCGATCCTTATGGGTCCCTTTCAACTCGGGATAATTGATGAGTTTGTACCTGCCTCCATCCCCAGCTGTGACCCAGGGACTGGAGGGTGAGGCGCACACCAAAGCTCACACCAGAGCCTGCAGGCAGCCCCAGAGCCTCAGGAGAGGATGCTGCTGGTCCACAGCCTTCCCTTCGTTCAAAGCCGTGGAGCAAATTGAGTTCAGAGGGTCAGTGTTACTCCCAGCTGCTGCGACAGAAATCCCTAATGCACTGTATGCCAGCTTTCTCCAAAGCTCCAGCTTCTTTTTTATGAGCCTCTGTCACTCTATTATCTGTCTCTGAGTTGGTCTTTAGCTCTTTAACCTCATAAGAAGGGAGGGAAGAGGAACCTTGAAAGGGGGGGAAAAAAAAAACACGAAAAAAAAAAAAGCAAACAAGATGCACTTGAGAGGTTTTTCATCCTTGGCCACGGAGCTGTAATTGGGTGCTTGGCGAGAGCCTGGCTGGACAGGGGCAGGTTTGAAAGAGTCGTGGGGTGGGGGCTGAGGGGCTGCAGTGCCATTTTGGGGGAGGCATTGTGATGCACTGAACATCCTTCTGTCCCAGCCCCAGCGGTGGAGGCAGTCTCTGGGTTATGCCAGTCCCTGCTGTCCCCATCCCCACGTTGGGCTGGGGGGAGCAGTGATGGGGTTGCAAATTCGGTGTGGCCCCGCTCCTTGCAGGCAGCGTTTGGCTGCTCACTGGCCCTGTGCACCGTGGCACAGACAGGGCTTCAGCTCAGCTCTGTCTCCTGCATGCTAAGCACGCCGTCTCCCTGCAGGATCCTGCAGCCTTCTGCACTGCTCTGCTGCAAAGGGGGTGGGGAGGTGGATTTTGTCTTCAGCACAGCAGTGGGGAGGTGGGAAGCGGCAGGACGAAGCTTTCCTTCCTTGCATGTATTCCTATGGGTCCGGTCTCACCCAGACCCGTGCCACTTGGGGTGCAGCCAGTGGCAGCCCCAGGCTGCTGCTGTGTGCCCGTGTGCCACTGCTGTGCATTAATAACATCTGCTTTCCCCACAGGGATTTGCAACCCGGGGGTCGTGTTGTTGCAGGAAGGGCTCTGTTGGTGCCTTTCTGCAGGTGGCAATGGGGAGGCAGCTCTGTGCTGCAGAGCACCGAGGTTTGTTCATCCTTAGCAGCCTCCTGCAAACCTTTGCAGGGTAGAAAGGAGCGGGCAGTGGGGCTGAGAGGGGCCTTGGGGTGGCACGTGGGCACTGCTTTGGGGTTGGCACATCCCAGTTAACTCCTGCCCCTCACCCAGTGCCTCTCTCTGTTCAGGTTACTGGCAGCATTGCAGAGTTTGTGGTGGTCAGAAGCTGATGCATGGCATGTCCAAGTGCTCCATATTTTTAAGCAAGACCCAGAAAATGTCTAATTGCCTTCCTTTTTCTCTTCCTTTCTAATAATTCCTCCTTTTCAGTGCTAAAAATAAGGCACCGAGAGGGAGAACGCACCAAAACTGAGGAGAGAAATTGTAAAGTTCCTTTTAGTGCCTAACAAAGAGCCCCCCGTGGAAATGTGTCTTTTTCTGGGGAGAAAAAAAAAAGCCATTTTGTATGGGGTGTGGGTAGAGGAGGAAAGAGAGATCACTTTAAAAACTTCCACTCGCTCCAATAATGAGATTAAGGGAGCTGCCAGATGAAACCATCTGCCTAATCTTTTACCCAGAGCAGCTCTGTTCCCAGCTCCCATCCAAGGATGGCACAGGGGCCGCCTTCTGCTATGGACTGGCCTGGAGGATGATGCCCTGTGCCTGCATCCCTAATGTGGAGGAGATGCTCACTGCAGCCCCTGCACCACGGTGCCAACATGCGCCGGGTGCCCATGGATGGGAGGAGGGGAAAAAAAAGGGGGGGGAAGGGGGAGGGGGGGGGGGAAAGGCACTCATAAAAAAGACAGTTTGACATTTTCTTGACTGTTTTGAAATTTTCCTAGCACAACAAGCTGTTTATCCGCCACTCCAGCTCTTATTGAATTAAAGTGTGGAGGGGGTGTTAGGAAGAAATCAATTCGTGCTCCATATGCTGCTCTGTTGGGGAACGTGGCTCTCTGCACACTATGGAATATGTAGGGAAGGGTGGGGGAAGGAGAGATAAATCCATCAGCTAACAAGATAAGTGCCTTGTTCCTCCATCTGTTACTGCTGTGTCCTTATCTGGGATTGCAGCGTGGCAGCAGCGATACATCTTGTGTCAGGTATTATATTCCAAATTCATATGAATGAATTTTCATGCTCGCAACAATCCATGATCCGGCAGCCACAGCCTCCTCCAGCTCTGCGTGCTGCCACGTGGCATCTGCAGGCATCGCCCTCTGCTCCTGCAGGAGGGGGCAGATCCTGGTGTTGGGGCACACGGCCGCGTTTTGGGGGGCAGGAATTGAGTTTGGTGAATCCCTGCACTGCTGAGCAACTTGGCAGTCAGTTGGGAGCTGTGTGTTTCCCACCTCTGTCCTGCTGCAGACTGACCCCCAGCACCTCCATATGTACCTGTTGGTGCCTGTAATTAAGAGGGGGTGGGCTCTTCAGTAGGGTCTGCTGAGATAGGATGGGGGAAAATGGTTTCAGACTAAAGGAGAGATGTAGATAAGAAAAGAGTTTTTAACAATGAAGGATGCTGAGGCACTGGGTGCCCAGAGAGGTGCTGGGAGCAGGCAGGCAGGGTCAGGCTGGATGGGGCTCTGAGCACCTGATGGAGCTGTGGGTGTCCCTGTGCATTGCAGGGAGTGGGACCAGGTGGCCTTTAAGGTCCCTTCTGCCTCACGTGATGCTGTGAAAGCAACAGATCTCTGGATGTTGCCCGTGGTCAACGTCAGATCAGCTCTGGACTGAGCTGAGCACATGCAGTATGTGGAGGTGCTCAGTGCAGCATTGCCAGGAGCTTCTCTGGAGGTTCAGTCTTGAAATCCAAAGTTGTCCTCACCCCATACTGGAATCATGCAACCATTCAGGTTGGAAAAGACCTCTGAGATCCCCAACCCACCCCACTGTGCCCGCTGTCCGTGTCCCTAAGAGCCACATCCCCCTCCAGGGCACAGCTGCTGTGCCAGTAATCGAGTGCATTCCTGAGGAATTTGATGGGCAGTCTTCAAATCCCTGCCCTCTGTGTAATCAGCTCACCCCAAATCCTCAGTCGTCGCAGCCGTCGGGGCGACTGCAAAGCCTTCTGCATCTTGAGGGGATGAATCAGAGCCTGGCCAGGATGCACGGAGCCTTGTAAAACACGCAGCATTATCACAGGGCCGTGTGTAGGGCTGAAAAACCACGTTGGTATTTGCTGTTCCGAAGGACTTTGCCGTTGTTCTGAGCGCTGCTGGAGGGGACAGCACAGAAAGTCTGTGCTGGGACTGGGAGTGTTGGTGTGGGCCGATGGGTTTTGTGCCCACTGTCGGTCTGGGGCATGAAAATGAAGACGGGCTGAGGTTGGCTGGGCTGGTGCTGGGAGCCAGGTGTGCTGGTGCTGTTGAGAAGCGTTATGGCTGCCCACCTTCTTCCCCGATCCCGAATAAAGATGCTATTTTTATTTTCCCTTCTGTTTAGCCCCGATGGGCTTAACCCATCTCTGCGGAGGCACAGAAATCCCAGCTCTAATTTCAATTAAGAGCGCTCCTTTAGATTGCAGCCGGGGCTGGGGTTTGGGATCCATTCCTAATCCCTATATTAGCACTGATTCATCTCTTCCATGAGCATTATCATCAGTGGCCCTTAGGGGGAAAGGAGGGGAGGGATCTTTCGGGAGGATAAATACCATTTGTTTGTGTTTGTATTAGCTTCCACGCCGCATCCTGATTACATCCCGCTTTTTGACACAACAATTATTATTAATTTCCCGGCGTCTGCATTTGGATTCTCGCCGACACAAAGGGAAGATGACGGATAATGTCAGGCTCGGTAATTGGGTGGGGGAGGGGGAAGGAAGCATTGGGGGGGGGGGTGCAGATGGGATATTATTAGATTGTAATTCTTGGTGTGGAACGGGAAGGTATTTCTCAGCAGATGTCGGCACGAGCTCTTTATCCACACGTTAGGGAGCGATTGTCTCGGCTGTGCTCTGCTCCATCACCCCTGCCCCGCTCTGCCCCTTCTGCACAGAAATCCCATCAGCTCCTCCTGGTGGGAATTGGCTTTGCAGGGCTCGCCTTCTGCTCAGGCGCTGCTGCCGGCTTTGCAATTAACTTTGCAAAGCGATCCCTGGCTGCGGCCATGGAAAAGCGAGCCTTGCTGCTGCGGGACGCTCCGAGCACTGCCTGCATA
This sequence comes from Perdix hodgsoniae, assembly GCA_035772895.1. NCBI lineage: Eukaryota > Metazoa > Chordata > Aves > Galliformes > Phasianidae > Perdix > Perdix hodgsoniae. Next base: position 4,314,071 of record JAPSGF010000047.1, on the reverse strand, counting down.
GCACTGGGTGGTTCCTCCCCTGCTCTCTCGGTGCGTTGAGGGTTGAGTTCAAGCTGGGAAAATAATAAATAAACCAGAGGAACTAAGTGTGTTTCAGCGAGCATTGATTTCTGAGGCTGCTCGTGAAGCATGGAGAGATGTTTGTGCACGGAGCGGGGTTAGAGGAGAGGGGGAATGGGTGGGTCTTTGGAGAACTTTCTTAATTGTAAATCGATGCCAGGCAAGCAAGATGTCGGAATATCTTTTGCTTGTTATCGCAGAGACCAGAGGTGGTGGTGGAGTTGCTTTGATTGCTTGAGCTTGGGGCTGGCAGGGAGGAAGAACTAAGAGAGAACCTGGAACTCCTAAAGGCTTCCAGCAGAGGTGTCTTGTGTTCTGCTCTCCAACACTGGAGCTTGGGATGCTCTTGGAGTCCCCACTCACTCTTGGGTTGTCCTACGGAAGCAAGTTGTCATCTCTGTTCAGCTGGAGCCAGCATAGAATCATTCATGTTGGAAAAGACCTCTTGAGATCACCAGTCCCACCCCACTGTGCCCACTGCCCACAGCCTTCAGTGCCACGTCCCCGCAGCTCTGGAACACCCCCAGGGATGGTGGCCCCCCCACCCCCGGGCAGCTGTGCAGTGCAGCACTGCTCTTCCAGACAACTTTCTGTTAATTCCCAACCTGACCCCTCTCGCCGCTGCAGCATGAGGGCAGGCGTGATGCTCCTGTCCTCGGATCCCTGGATCTTTATTCTGGCTGTGCTCTTCTGATGATGCCCAATGTCTTTGCTTGTAGGGTCCTGCCTGTGCTGTCCCAGGCTGAGCCCAGCTCACCTGCATTTCTGCTGCGTGGCCAGCAGCCATATGGGTTTTCCCTATAGGGCAGAATGAGATGTGTTTTGGGTTTCACCCCTCAGGGCAGGTTGCTGTGTGAGTGAGAGGGGCTGGAAGCATCTCATGCGCATGGCAGTGAAGTGGTGGTGGGGTGTGAGGGCGGTGGGCTGGAAGGGGCACAGCACAGCGCTGCCAGCTGCAGGCATCCAGTGGTGCTTTGCTCTGAAACGGGGCCAGACTGCATCTCCAGGGTCAGCTGCTGAAGTGGAGTGACTGTTCAGTGTGGTTTGGCCTTTGTGAGGCTCTCTAGAAGGGCAGAGAAGGTCAAAGTGAGCAATGGGATGATGCTCCATCCCAGACCAGCTCCGTTCCCATTGGGACCTGGAGGTGAGGAGAGTCCCAGTGCTGCAGTATCCCAGCCAGCTCTTGCTCCTTGTTTTCTCTCTCCAGCTTTGATCTTTTCAGCCTTTAAGCACTCCTCGCCATGGATCTGTGTGTTCAGCATCCAGCACAATTCCTGCGGGTTGGCATAATGGAAGCAGTAATGCAGAGAATTATCAGAGACGTTACCAGCCGAACTTCGCAGCTTTCCCACTTCTCCCCTCCATCCTCACCCCTCCTCCTGCAGCCTGACCTGTAGGTGCTGCAGCCAGGCCACCGGGTCATCTCATTTAATGGAAAACCCTTTGTCCTTAGAACAATGAATCTGACGCTTCGTTCCTCTTCTTGCATCTTTTTTATATCCATTTGCACATTGAAATCTCTTCAGCTGACTCCTGCCAGTCTTTACAAAAAGCTTTTACAGCTTCAGATGTTTCAAAGATTGAGGGTTGCCCATCAGCCGGTGAGCTCTCCTTGTAAGCAGCTCAAGCTCTGCAGAAGGCAGTGGGAGGGAAGCGAACATATTTTGGAGGAAATGGGAAAAGGAGGCAAAGAGAAGAAGGGGTTTTGTACTCTTTTTCTCTCGGGGGAAGCGTTTTTATCTCTAAATCTGTGTAATTGATGCCCAGATACTCTGGTGATGAGTGCCTTAGAAATGCATCTGCAGTAATAATCTAATATCCGTTTGTTAGGACTCCAAGGAAATCTAATAATACTGATGCTTTGCCTAATAGAGCTCCTTTCATCCCAGGATAAAATGCGAGGAGTTTGAGATGGAAAAGACCGATTTTAGGTCGCGCAGTTCATCTCCCTTCCAATGCAAGTCTCAAGGTATTTTGCGGGCATTAAATAATTAAGGAGCAGTTATGGTCAGGGAAGCAACGAGGTGAGGGAGGCGGCAGCTGCTGAGCGTGTGGGGCGCAGAGCTGCGAGCTGCAATCACTCAGCACGGGGTTTGTTATTTTCAGGGAAGGAAAATGTATAAAGGTTTGGGTTTGCGTTTTGAAGTGCCCACCTCGGTGCTGCTCTTCTGCTTCACCCTGCAGCGGTTGGAGCCAGGCCAGCCCCACGCTGGGGTCTCTGAGTTGCTGGACCCGCATGGGGTTCCTTGGGCTTGCTGGCAGCAAATGGTTCTGATTGCTGTCAGCTTTAGCACGTGGTGTCTGCACGATCCCTGGGACAGGGGTGGCAGGAGGGTGGGATTTGGAGATTTGCAGAATTAACGACATCTGCAGTGAGCTGTTGGCCCACAGAGCCAGCGGAGAGAAGAGAACACCTGCGAGCGGACCTGACCTCCTGTAAATAATGGTGGATGGAAATGTCAAGCCCAGAGCTCCTAAGGAGAGGCTAAAGGAGGGGATGAGCTGAGGGAAACACGTGCCTGGATGTGGGAGGGTGAGGGATGGAGGGGTGTGATGGGGGGAGGTGCTGTGTGATGGGATGGAGCCCTGGGCAGGGCGATGCTGGAGCTGAGCTCCACAGACAGCTGGGTGTGGGGGCCCCAGAAGATCCTTGGGGTGAGGTGGTGCTGCTCTGTGTGCCATCCTTCCGGGCCAGAGCTGAGAGCCTCAGGCAGGGGGTTCCAGTAATTCTCCTTCCACTGCACGCGGGGGCACACAGCAGAGAGTGGCTGCTCCTCTTCCCCAGGCCAAGGCTTTGCCACCTCCTCTTAGGAGATGCTCTCCTCCCAGTCCTTTGCTTCTCAGTTGAGAGTGCTAATTAGAGGGCCAATTAGTGCTCAAGGTCAATTTGATTTGCACACTCACTCTGCCAGGAATTGGAAGGGGCCTGTCTAGCGATGGGGGGGTCACCACTGAGCAGGGCTGATGTGGAGCTGAGGGCCAGGAGGTGAAGTGGCTGCTCCCCTTGCGGTGCTGCTCAGACATCAGTGCAGCCTGGTGATGTGCCATGCACACCTGGACAGCTGCTGTGCACATCTGGGTGATGCTGGGTGAAGGCGTGCAGCGAGGGGCTGGGCTCTGCTGCTGGAGGGTGAAGCTCGGAAGCACTTCAGTAAGAAAAAAAATTGAAGCACGCTGCAAAGAGTCACGAAAACTCCTTTATCTGCTTCTCCCTTGGCCTTGAGATCTGTGTCTGGGCTCAGCAGTGGGTGCCAGAAGACATGTGGATCATCAATGTTAGTGCATGGAAAATATTTTGTGCCAGTGTGGGAGTCAGCCCTCTGCCCATGCAGCTCGCTACCAGGATTTTAGGGCACAGCTCTGTGCCCACTCACCTGCCCTATCCCCCTGCTCCCAAGCCCCCCCAGTCCCTCACCATGCCCCACCAGGTGCTGGCACATCCACCATCCTGCAGCCCGAGCTGCCTGTGTGCAATCCATGCCGGGGGCAGCGGCTTGCTGCCGGCTTCCAGCCCAAAGCCGATGAGAAATGCACAGAGCAGCAGTGCTGGACTGCATACTAATGGGGTGAGAGCTCAGAGGGAGCTGGGAAGAGAAGGGGAAGGAGCCAGACTGCAGCTCCTGGCTACCCGCGATTGATTTATTACCAGGTTTGCTGATGAATGTGTGAGAAATGCTATTGGTGATAAAGCAGAAAGGCCGTAATTAAAGTAACAGCTTTCAGTTTTTAAGCACTGCCTGTGCATTTCTCCTCTCTGGCAGATCGTGCGGTGCTGCTCTGTGCCCCCTCAGGTCCAACAGCCCCGGCACAGAGCTGCCCTGGGGCCATGCGGGTAGGCTGCAGCACAAAGGGGGGCTCAGGAATGGGTTTGGAGAGGGAATATCGGGTTTGAGAGGCTCGTGCTCACTGCTCTGCCACCCATCTGCTCTGTGCACCGCCAAAATGCTCTCCTGCCATTGCATGCTGCTGCTGCAGAGTGCTGCAGAGAGCTTGGCAGGTTCCAGGGTGGCACGGGGTGCTCGTACTGCTGGGTTGTGGATTGGATTTTGTGCTAAATCTTTGCTTCAGCCAGGTGAGAGTGCTGCTCCCAACAGTGTAACCCATGCAGTTCCCTCTCCTGATGCACCGGTGCGGGGGGAATGGGGTCCTGCTGCTGAATAGGGCCTGGAATGGTGATAGATGGCAAAATGTTGGGTGCCCTCATGTAGTAAATGGGGCAGAGCAGATTGTGATGGATGGGCTGGAGGATGGGAGGGTATGTGAGTGAGGGATGAAGGGTGGAAGAGGCTGAGAGGAGGGTGCTGCTGATGACAGGTGGACAGGTGTGTGCGTGTCTACATGTACATGTGCATATGTAGGTAGGGAGAGGGTCTCTCTGATGAGAGATAGATTGGGAGAGATGGATGGATGGGATATTTATAGTGATGGCTGGGTAGATAGAGCTGGATGTGTGTTGATGAATAGGGGGATGATGGATAGAGGGCAGGGACTGTGAGAGCTGGGGAGCTAAAGGGTATATACGGTGCTAGATAGATTAGATAGAAGGATATATGTGATGATAGAGAGATAGTGCACACAGCAGCCTCTGAGTGCCCAGCAGCGCCGCTGCTTTTAGCTACTCTGAGCTTGGGTGTAATCTCGTTTTGCCCCGGTAAATTCCTTATCAAGGCAGCTTTTTTAAATGAAATCCCCTTAAAAGAAATGGAAAAAAATGAACAGAGCGCAGGCAGCAGCGCTCCTCCTCCGCCAGCACTGACCCGGGCTGCCCGTTTCCATGATGACAAATTAACCACTGCCAACTTCCACCGCGGCCGGATCCGTCCCTGGGCGGCCGCCTGCTGTCCCCACCTCGGGGACCATTTCTGTCCCAATGCACTCTCGGCTCAGAGCATCCCCAAAGGCTCTGCATTGGCACACGGCACCGCCGGCACCTCGCCTTGTGGCAAATGCCATCGCCGTTGCCAGCGTCGGCCAAGAGGAAAGCTGGGAGATGAGTGCTGACTGCTTGCCCTCCCCACCTCTCCCCCTGCAAACAGCTGAGGGTCCTGGGGGGCAGATTGCTTGCAGAGCCCCAGCCTGCAGCCTGCGGGGTTGGGGGCTGCACGCCTGTGGGTTTCCATTCTCTCCAGCGGACAGACAGACCCGGCAGACGTGTGAAAGTCTGTGCCCATAGCAATTAAGGTGTGCCCATAGCAATTAAGGTGTGCTAATGGGGTCAGATGAGCCCCGAGAAAATGGGGGTGTTGGGATGAGCCTTCAGGAAGCTTTCACTTCCCTGCAAACAGTTTTGGTGGGGGGAAAGGGGAGTGTTCCTTGGGAAATCTTAGGAGAAATGGAGCCAGTCATTGTTTTTAAGGGATTTGGAGGAAAATAAGGATTTGATGGCAAATAAATTTCAGATCTGTCTTGCCTTGCTGATAAGGGAGACGGTAATGCGGTACCTTGATGTCATCTGGAGCTTGAGGCATCAGCTGGTGATGCTCAGCACTCACGGGAGTCCTGGCAAGTGCTGCAAGATGTGAGCACTGATGCTCGGAAGAAAATGGCTGTCATTGACCTTTTTTTGGCTGTGGTTGCCACTGTTGGATGCCAGCTCTGTGTTGCCACTGTTTTCAACTGGGATGTCCTTGTCCCCCCTTCTGTGCTTGGTTCCCTTTGGTCTTTCCCTATGGGGGTGGTGAGCCAGCAAAGCACCTCTGCTGGGAGTGAGTCATATCCCACCTCTCCACTGAACACCCTGAGCAAACGCCGAGCCTGGACAGCCTTGCTTTACTTTATGAGGTTGGGGGAACGCTGAGCAGAGCTGAAGTGCTCACACTGGGATCCCCTCTATTCCTCTGTCCTCACGCCCTTGCCAGCAGCACTGCTTGCCCGTGTGTTTGGGATTTGGAGCAGCGTGGCTGCATGCAGGAGCACTGCACTGTGCTTTGTGGCTGCAGGATGGAGGGGTCAGCTCTCCAGCACCTGCAGAACCAAAGGGATTCCTGTGCAGTGCCACACTCAGCATTTCCAACCTGCACAAGGGCTCCCAGTCCCTTCTGGGACCCTCCTCGGCACAGCAGTGCTCACCCCAATCTGGCCCCTGTCCCATCACACACGGTAATGGTGCTTGAACAGGTGATGCTGAAAGGTGGGGTTGGGTGGGAGCGTGGACATAGAGCCTTCCTTGGGTGCGCCCATGGGCTGGAAACAGCAGGAGATGCTCTGAGAGCTCTTACCAGGTGGAAAAGGCATCAGGTGTGCATGGGGGGGGGGACTTCTTTTGCTGCTGGGCCATCCTTCGTGCTAGATCTGAAGCCCTGCCAGCACTTAGCGAGCCGTGTTGGTACTTTTACACACTTATCGCCTGCTTCAGCAGCCCGGAACAAAGCTGAACGGGGCCAAGTGGGGAGTATTTGCTGGCTGTCGGTTCTTGTTCCCCACGTGGGGCTGTGTGGGGCTGTGTGGGGCTGTGCTCCTGGCGTGGCAGAGCAGCACCTCACTGCTGCAGTGCATCCCCGGCCCCTGGCTTTGATTGATTGATCGGCGTGGCAGGCTAATAAGCGATAACAGCACATATGACAAAGCAAACAACCATCTAATGAATTGATTGACATCCGAAGGATTTGACTTGATGCACAACCCCAGTCTCAGATAAGGTTAATGAGGGAGAAATTAAAATGTAGCTCGATGGGTAATGAATACAGCATGTGCCTTGTTGTAACACATGCCAGATCCATCACTCTGAATCAAGCGATGGTAACAATTTCTAAATTATTTATTGCACCCCTCATCTTCCCGTCTCGAGGGAAGAGTCGCTCGGACTGGCTTTTGGATTTCTTTTATATATAGACAGAGTGGGGTCTGCCCATCTGTGCGTGGTGAGGGGCCATAGCCAAACAAAATGGCTTTGAATTTTGCAATTTTCACATTGGGGTTTTTTTTTTTTTTCCCTTTCTTTTTATTTTATTTATTTATTTTTTTTTCAAACTCAATAGCAAAAAAAAAAAAAAGCAACAATCCGGAACCTGTCACGCCATTTGAATCATAATAGCTACAAATTCACTCCTCTGAATAAACGGAGAGGCTTATTTATCAAATATATACAAGATGTCTGGTTGTTAACACTGAGTAGGCAGAGGAAATGGGGAAAGTTTGCATATTTGCTGCCGTCTCTGGGGACCCTTCTTTTCCTCCCACTTCCATTCCCTGTCCCCTCCCCCGGCACATCCCCAACTTGTTTTGGCTTGCTCTGTTTCTTTTTTCTTTTATTTTTTTCCTTGTAAATGTGTCTGGCTGACAAAACTTGGGCTGTCACAAATGATCAGGAGACGGGGCTGCCAAGGAAGGGAGATTTGCATGGAGCCGGCGTCTCGCCGTGCGTGGATGGCAGCCGACGCGCTGGCCGGGTGCTCAACCCGCTCTGTGCTCCTCAGTCATTCATTTCTACTCTTGTGAACGGGGGGTTCACTCCCTGAGGGTGAGTCTGCGTTTTATCCAAAGCCAGATGGATCCACGTGGATGCGGAGCGCATCGTGTTGGCTCCGTGTGTTGCTGCGAGTGGGAGCAGAGGAGGGCGAGGAGCAGTCGGGGGGGGGGGGGGGGGTGGGGGGGGATGCAGGCAGCCTGCTTTGGGCTCTGATGGAGCGTCGTGCTGCTGGGCTGGGAGCACACGGGCTGGATGCTGTGCTGTGAGCACTGCCCGGCTCCAGGCCATGTGTGCCAGGTGTCGGCGTTTCAATTAAGCAGTGAGACGGGCAGCGCTGCAGCACCTGTACGTCTCTCTCTCTCTCCCTCTCCCCGGCAGCCGGGATGCGCTGTATGATAAATAACAATAAGCAGGCCCAGTCAAAGGCTGTAATTGAATCTCTTCATTTTGCTGACGCGGTGAAACAGCGCCGTTGAGTGAATGACGCCGCGTGGGGACGTGGTTGGAGCGATGCATGCAGGTACACATGGGAGTGCAGGTGGAGAGAGCCCAGCCTGGTGCCTTCCCCCTTTGCTGTTTCCTTTTGCCTCCAGCCTTGTGTTGTTCACTCATCCTCCGCTTCCACCCAGAAGTCCGGCGCGTTCTTCAGCCCAAATTTTGCACTGACAGAATATATTACATCTGCATTGAGGCGGAATGGAAAGGGAAGAGGAGCTTTGGGGTTAAATGGCTGCAGCTGGTGCTGCTCCTGCTCCTCCCGAACATCTCACCCTGTTCCTGTTTCAGGTTTTCTTGCAGGTTTGCATTGAAACCACGCTCTGCCCTTTTATTTTTTGAATCCACTTTGCGCACCGCTTTCTTTTTTCTTTTTATTATCTTAACCATCCATTATTTAGGAACTGCTGGAGCCTGGAAACCAATTTCCATGCTTATTTCAAAGAGTTTGCAGTGTTTTGTGTCCGGGCTGCGTGGCAGCAGAGAAGACCACAGGGAATGGGGTTGGGTACTGTGGGGAGGGGTTTGCAGCTGGTGGCACTGGCTGTCCCCATGCGTAGCACTTTGTCCTTCATTGTTCTGGGCTTTGCAGGGCTTGGTGTGTGATGCTGTGAGTCCCTGAGGATGCTGAAAGCCACTCAGGGAGCAGGCAGGGGGTTATGAGCAATCCCAGCGTGGCTTCGTGGCGGCTTGCAGCCAGGAAGAGGGGATGGTTGTCACAGCATCACGGCTTTGGGGTGGGCTTTTGAGGAAGCCCCATCTGCAGGAGGAGCGAACCCGTGAACCCTGCTGATGCTGTGTAGGATTGAGGTGGTGGAGGGAGGGAAATGCAGGATTGGCGGATTGAGTTCATCCCTCCTATAAGCCCTCAATGTCAGCAGAGTTGCAGCATGAGCAGCGCTGGCTGGGGGCACTGGTGGACTAAGAGGTGCTAATTAGAGATCCCTAAGTGCTCTTGACTTGACATAACCCTGTGCTGAGCTGCCTGGCATCACGTCCTGCGTGGGACCCTGACCTGAGGCCATGCAGGGCTGTGGGATTCACTGCTGTGAGGATGTGCACGTCAAGGGAGAGCTGTCCCAGCGGGATGCGGTCCTTTTTCCCTGTGCTGAGCCTCAAGTCTTTCATCTGGAGATTTCAAAAGGGCTGGGAAAGATCAGTCGGTGCCATTATCTCTGGAAAAGGAGGTAGCAGAAGTGTGAGCAGCGCTCTGGTTCCCACCTCTGTCAGAACTTCCCCAGTGCTGTGCACGCAGGGTGCCTCTCCCTGCAGCTCTGTCAGTATCCACACTATCATGGTACAAAACTGAGATGCAATGATTGAATTCACGAGCAAATCTGCGTGCTGGCAATGCACCATCTCCTCTTCCTCCCCTGCTGGTGGCACTTCTCCCTGCGGGGTGTCGGGGGCTGGGATGGACGTGTTGGGCTGACAGAGCAAAATCTGAAGGTTTCCCGAGCAGCCACATCCATCCACACTACAGGGAAGCCCCTCGAGCTGCAGCAAGCACGGCGATCAACCCGTATCACAGACAGCAACAGGGAGGCCTTGCAGTGCTTCTGCACTCATCGGTTTGGGATGGACAGCAGCCAGCATCCTCACAAAGCCAAGTTAAAGCTGAAATGGAAGCTGTGTTTTTGGCACTGCTCACCTTCCCCTGGTGCTCCAGCATCCGCCTGGGGCCGTGCCAACCTGCAGGAAGGGGTGAGGTGGGGGTGGCAGCGTGGCATTGCTGGGGGTGATGCTGTGCTGCTGCAGGGAGGGATGCAGGCGGCCGCCGCCGCCGCGTTGGAATTTTCTCCGCGTCGCTGCGAGTTAATTCATTCCAGTAAATCATCCAAAATAATTTGCGGCGAATATCAATTTTCTGTGTGAACTTCTCGCTGGCTGCACAGAAGTATCTCTGCCGACACGGCTCCCTAATTCTGCTGATCTGAGACAACAAAGCAGCTGGGGAATAAACAGGAGGCGAGCTGGAGTCCCCAGGGCTGCGTGCGCCGGGGAGGTGCTGGAGCTTACAGAGCTCACAGATAAAACCCAGCGAACGAAGGCGATGATTAAAGGCTAATTTGCTGTCTGTGTAGTGTTAAGTGCCCCCTTTCCTAATGAGCAGCAGGCACTGCCAACCGCATTCGCCTTCGCCGCCTTGCTTTTATTTACCTTTTCAATTATTTGGATGCCTTTCAATAACCAACGCGTCTCCTGGGCTGGGGCTGTGAGCCCACCTCTGTGCCGTGGTACTGAAGGATTTGCTGTCTGTGCTGGGGGGGGCTGTGGGGCAGGGAATGTCTCCCACACTGCCCGTCCTGCTCCTCCACGTGTCTGGTGATGGATCTCAGCCTGCGCTGGAAGGGGTTCGGCTGTCGCTTGCTCGACCTCTCTCCCCACCAGCTGGTAGAGCAGGGCTGTCTCACAGCCGGAGGGAGGGCTGTGCTGAGGCCACGGGAGAAAAAAAATAAATAGCTGAGGAACAGGTTTTGGTGTTGGTTTGGTTCTTTGCAGAGTGGCATTTTGTTAAACGCCGTTCCAGGGGGGAGGGATGGCACGGAGCAAGCTGGGCGATGTCGGATGCAAGGCGTGCATGCATGGAGTGAGCAGAGTGTGCTAAAGGACATCACCTGAGTGACACGTGTCCTGCTGATGCACCCTAATGCCAGCACTTGGAAGCAGTTATTTCTCCAGCATCCCGGTGCAGTGTGTGCTTGTGTCTGCTGCTGCTGTTTATAGAGGTATGCACCTGCAAAAGGCTGCGATTCCCGTTTGATTGAGGACCTCATATTAGCAACAGAAGTTGCACTTTGTGCTTGCATCCTTTTTCACGAAGCAGAGACAGCGGGCAGCTAAAGCAAATAACTGTGCTTTCCTCAGGAGCTGGGATTTGGTGGGCAATGGCAATGCAACAGGATGCAATGCATCCTTTGGCGAGCAGTGGCAATAGAAAGGGTTTCCTGCATCCTTCTCCTGTGCCCTTCCTGCGCTCATGAAGCAAACAGGGCTTCATTTTTCACGTTGCTCCATAATGACAGTGCCCGTTTGTTGTCTGAAGTGGGAGCCAATTTCCATGCTGCGTCCACATGCCAACACCTCCATCGTGGTTGCAGATGTCTGAGAAGGGGAATCCTGGGGGCACTGTGTGTTGCTCAGCAAACTCATCCCATGGCTGGGGTGGATGGATGTCCTGGGTTATGCAGTGACAGTGTTCACGCTGGGGACTGGGAAACCTGTGATTGGCATTTTGGCTTTTGTTGGGAGCAGGTTGAGATGGGATGCTGGGACGCAGGGGTTGCATCCTCCCATCTGCTCATCACGGAGATGATCTGCCAGATGGGGTTTTGCCAAAGGGAAATGGGAAGGCAAGGAAAGAGGGGTGGTTTCCCCACCTACAGGGTCTGCTGTGTCTTACTGCCATGTCAATCCATGTGGCTTGGTGTCCCTCTGCTGAAGATACGAGGCAGCCCCACGTAGATCTGGGGCACCCATTTGCAGCCAGTGCCGGCACCGCGCATCGCCTCCCGGAGCGGGGAGCAGCCCTGATTAAAAGACCTATTTATAAAGAACCTGGTTGCAGGAGAGGGAGGAGCGATAATGAGCAGTGAGCAGGGTGGGGAGAAGGGGCAGTTCTGTGCATCACTCCAAATTAATATTAGTTTATTATCGCTGCTTTGCTTGGGCTGTGCTGCTGGTTCCCAGTGGTGGGGTGGTTGGAAACTGTGTCCCTCCGTGCAGTGCGGAGTCTCCATCAGAGGTTGTTTGGGCAACGTTTTCCACTAAGAAAGGCTTTATTTATTTGTTTCTTTGCTTCCTATACGGTTGTGAGACAGAATGAATTTTTCATGGAGAAAAATTCAACGGTGTTTTATTGCTTGAAAAATTGGCTTTAAGTGCACGCGAGTCTAGGTGCGTATAGGAAAAAATGCAGAGCTTTTCAGCCGCCTCCGTGTATTTATTTGTTTGTTTGATGCATGGCACAGATTTATTTAACTGATGGCAGCACCTCGAGTGCATCAGGCACTTCCTAAGCACTCCCCGAGGCCGTTGTTGGGGTTGGTTGCAGCCGGAGGACAGGCGGAGGTCGGCAGAAGGGGAAGAGCTGAAGTCAGTTGATGTGTGAGCTCCTTCTCTTCCCTGTGCACGGCCTCGTGGGGCTGGGTTCCCTCCTGCCACCTCCCCTCGGTCACTTTGTAGATAGATATGAGTGTTTTTCTCTTCCGTTTAGCCGGGATCAAAATTGCTGAGTCAAAGATTCGTTTTCCTGTGGAGCCCCGTGGAAGGCAGATAAAGGGGGGCTGCAGTGCAAGGCATCAATAATGCATAGGGCCTGGGAGCAGTGCTCTGCCAGCAAGTGGATCTCTCAGTGAGACACTACTCTGCTTACTGTCCTCTGTATGGGCTGGATGGGGCCCCTGGCAGCCGGGTCTGGTGGGGGGCACCCATCTAGCAGGGTGAGCCCACATTGGGTATCAGGAAGCATTTCTTCTTAGAAAGAGAGATGCTGCCCAGGGAGGGAAGGTCACTGTCCCTGGGGGTGTTCCAGAAGTGTGGGGATGTGGCTCTGAGGGATGTGGGCAGTGGGCACAGTGGGGTTGGGAAAGGCTGTGGCTGCCCCGTGCAGTGCTAGGGGTTAGTGCTGGAGTTCTGTAGGCTGAGGACTGAGCTTGCTGCGACGCTCTGCAAAGGCATAAAGGTGTTCTTGAGCTCATGGGGGCTTTTTCACGCAGTCCCAAGCCGCGGGGGGCTTCAAAGTGCTTCCCTTTGAGCTGCTGCTTCAAACGTGCTGCGGCCCTCAAAGCAGAACACTGAGCAAAGCCCCATCGGATTTCATCCAGTTCCCATCGAGTCTTGATGCAGAGCCGTCCATCAGCCCCAGTTTGGCACAGGGGCTCCAGGTGGGTAACTGGGGCTGCTGGAGCCCCGTGTGCCAGCATACGGACAGAAGATGCTGCTGAGTGCAGCTGAAAAGCATCGAATGTCGAAGTGATGGAAGCAAAGCTTTCTGCTCCCTTTTATTCCCCCTGCAAAGCGTGTCCTCACTCCTGGATTTTCTCATCCTTCCTTCCCAGTGTTGGGCCTCGTGCATGAGCAGCACACGGCTCCTGGGGGCTGGGGGGGAGGGGGGGCATCCTACACCCCCCATGGTAACCTGTGGGAGTCTGGAGGGGCTGTGAATCACCCCTTGGTGAGGAGGGTCAGCAAGGAGCTCTGCTCTGGGAAGGGTGGCCCATGAGTGCCATCTTCAGGTCTATTCTTACCTTGAAGTTGCAGCTTGGTTGCCTCCAACGTGCAGCAAATCCCAATGGTCTGTGTTCTACCCCATTTTACCCCACAGCTCCTCCCCAGTGCCTGCATGCCATGGGTGCTGCCCCTTGGGCACCTGTTCAGGGGTAGTGTTGCACTGTGCTCCTCAGCTCAACGTTTTCAAGGGTGTTTGAAGGAAACGTGGATGGTTCATTGAGTGGTGTTTGAAGGAAGTGGAGAATTTAATTAAAAAACATGAGGGAAAATGAGTAGTAAAGGAGGCTGATTGCAGGGCTTGGCACAGGGAAGGCTCAGGCAGGGCGGTGGGGCTGGGACAAGCTGCAGAGCCAGGCTCTGTGCTCCATCCTTATGCCCTACTGGGGAAAGTAACAAGGGGAAGAAGAGCACAAACTGACAGTTCTTTTATTGTTGTTTGCCATTTTTTTTTTTTTACATAAATCTTGCAGATTGCAGAGTCTGTTTTTTTCTTTTCTTTCTCCGTCTGCTCTGTTTAATGCAAACGGCACCTTCCTGCTGATTGCAATCACACTCTGATTGAGAGATACTCGCGTGGGGCTGGGAGGGAAGCAGCAAGCTTAACCCTTTCTCTCTCCTCCCTTGGCCCATCTTGCTGCTTCACTCCTTTCTCCCTTTCCCTTGCTCTGTGACTCCAGAAGGGCTCCTGCTTTACATGCACCAGAATCTCTGCTGCTCCAGCAGTGAGTTTGTTTCAATAAGCAAAGGCTTTCAGTTAGCTACCCACCTGCCTGCTGCAGGGCACGGGCCCAGCTCTAGCTAATGGGATTAGGAAGAAACTTTTCTTGCAGAGAAACCATCACCTATCTGTCTGCAGCAGAGCTGTGCTGCAGGAGCAGTGATGGAGACGATGCCTTTGCTTGGAGCATCTTTGTGTGCCCTGTCCTGCTCCTTGTACCACAGCTCCTTCTATGGTGCATGGAGTGACAGCTGGCTCCTCGCTGTTGCCCATGCCTTGCAGGTGGATACATGTGCATGGTATATGTGGATGGTGCTGCAGCAAGCTGCTCTGCTCCTGATGTGCGTGCATTGTGTTGGTGTGTGTGCAGCTCTGCTGTGCCCAAGGCTGCAGGAGCCAGGTGATGTTTTGTTGTTTTGTGTTTTTTTTTGCCGAGTCCCTTATGCTGCTGTAATCTTTCCTGCAATAAATGCAGGTGTTTTCATGTGGGCTTTGCTGGATACAGCTGTTGGTCAGTAGTTCCTGCATCTCAACATGGGGCTTGCATCACGATGCACAAAGGCCGGCTGTATGCTCAGCGTACTGAATTTCCAGCCCCTGCCACCCCCCCGGGCGACGGGGCAGCAGTGATTGCTTCTATTTCGCTGCACCTCGTGCTTTGCTCTGGGGAGCTGAGTGGCTGCAAGGCCACGCCACGTGCTTCTGAAGGGTTACCAGCATCACAGCAAAAGGCTTTCGCTGGGATATGTGCGCGGTGGGAAGGCAGCACGTGTGAGCAGAGCAGCCCTGCAGGCGCTGGGAGCTCAGCCAGGTGTTGCATGCAGGTCTGCTCGGTGCAGTGCAGCCACCCAAAGCAGCACGGAGCGCTTTGCAGGCACAGCAGTGCCGGTGCTGAGGTCAGGAGCAAACGTGGCCTACATTACCTGCAAAGGCAACGGCTTGGGGGATTGGATTGCATTGCCCAACTCGGTTACGTCTCGATAACATCGCGGTTGAAGACATCGATCATCTCAAAGGAACCTGCAGAGGGATTTTAATGCCTCACAAATTGCTTTTCCTTCTATTCAATTTACATTCGCGATTGCACGGAGCATATTTAGGAGCTTTCCAAACCGCCACAAACAATGACAAATCTCTCCTGAAACGTTCTCCTGTTGCAGTAAATCCAACCTGACAAAAGAGAGGGAGAAACTTCAGCCTCCTAAGGCTGTGCACGTGAGGACCTGGCCAGGGTTATGGCAGGGACCTGGTGTGTTTGTCAGCGTGTCCTCATGCAGGCTCTTGCTGGCCTGTCGGGGCTCCTCAGCCCACCCCTCTCAGCTTCTGCAATTAGTTTCCCAATTGGAAATCTGAAGATCTCGAGGAGCCAGCTGAGCTCTTGGTTGTCACAGCCAAGATATCTGAGCGAAGCTTCTCACCGCGTCCGTCTCCTCTGGTCCTGCACCTGGCACCTGAAAGAGCATCACTGCTGGGCAGAGCCAGATTGCAGCTGGAGAATGTCAGCTGGCCCTCAGTGGATGGAGATTTGGCATCGTTCCTGGCACCTTTTTATCTCTTCCTTCCATGAAGCTCTGATCCCAAGAATGACCGTGCTCGAGGGGAGAGAAGCAATCAAACGCAGCAAGGAGAGCTGCTGCAGCGGAGCAAAGCCCACTGCCAAGGCCCCAGGTGTGGACAGGCATCCTCAGCCCTCTCATTCAGCGGTGCTTCTGTCTGGGGGTGGTGTCTTGGGCTTTAATCGGATTTTCCTGTGCTCTGAGGCTCTGAGATAGGGCCTCAACTGCTGCTTGTGTGTCCCAGGAGCATGGGATGGCTGGAGGCCGTGAGCACCAGGCTGTGGTCATATGTTAAGCTTCAATTTGCAGTGGTTCTTCTGAAGCACTGGGATGGATGGAGGTGTGTGGGAAGGAGCCCATCTCCAGCAGTGCGTGTGACCCTGCTCCCAAGTGGTGCTTAATCAGCCTGACCTCCAAAACTCACCTTTCCCACCTGATTGGGGTGTACCCGAGGAAATGAAATGAGTGCTGCAGTGAGGCTGGGAGGTGAATTGGAGGCACTGGAGTGTGGAATAAGAGGGAATGCGGACACAGACCCTAGGGTAGCCCTAAAAGCACAGAGGAACCTCTGATTCTCCAGCCTCTGCCGCCCTGCTTGCTGCCTCATCCACCCAAATCCAAGCTGGCATAGTGAAAAATATTGTGATGATATTCCTTTCCCCTGCCTTGCCCCTTCAGAGCCAGCCCTCTCATTGAATTAGTGGATGCACCAAGGCTGATCATTAATCTTCCGCAGCTCTCAAGCACTGCTGGTAAATCTGCTCTGGTAAAGGCACCGAGTCCCGTCCGCCAAGGGCTCTGTCCTGGCTCAGGGCTGGAGATGTGCTGGCTCCAGTTGCGGTCCCCAGGCTGTCCCCAGTGCAGGGCACAGCACTGCAGGGCTGGAAGCAGCACTGGGATCTCTGCTCCTCTCCTCCTGCCTGGAGCTCACCAGTTTGCATCGCATCGGAGGAAATGGGAAAGTCATAAATCAATCTTGAGTGTTTCTCTTCTCTTTAGGGGAAAAATAATAACCCCAAACAAAACAAGCTTGCAGTCGGGAGAAAGGAATTCCTAATGACAAACTTACTTCAGCTAGGACACCAGGGGCTTCAGCTATATGAGATTAAACCTGCTGTGCTGAGACTCTATTACTCCATATATTACTGTGTGCTGCTGGACTGATGGTTCTCACAGGCGGAAATATAACCCTTTGAAATGTCAAGGCACATAATAAAGAGACCTGGCAGGGGAGGCTGGATGGCTCCGGGGATTGATAAAGCCTTTACAGTGCTGGCTGTGCTGCGAGCAGGGGTGGATGCCTGGTGGAGCTCACACGCTTTGCTGGCCCTTTTGTTAGATGGCTTTCAGGGAGAGGCGGCATGGGAGAAATTCTCCTGCAACAACCCTGTCTGACTGAGTTTGCTTTGGAAATAAAGAACGGATCTCAGAATGAAAGCTTGGATGGAAACTTGACTTGTTCCGCAGTCGTCAGCCACAAATGTTTGTCTCTTGGGTGGCACTTGCAGGATGAGGAGCAAAGCTCTTAATGCCTGCCGTTCCTTCTCTGTGCTGCAGATCTCACATGGACGGACCGTTTTCATGCCATGGAGCTGGGTGTGTGCTGGGGAGGTGCTGGGAGCCCCTGACCCTGTGTAAGACCCCACTGTAAACCTCCTAAGAAGGGTTGTCCTAATGGTTGGTCGACACAGCCATTGCAAGATGAAGGCAGGCAGCAGATGGGAGCAGCATTAAGGACCTTGTGGCGAATGCTTAAGGGTCAGGAGAAGCATTTGCTCGTTGGCTGATGGATTTTCTGCTTCACAGAGGGGGTTGATCCCAGCTGGTGGTGGGCAGGAGCTGCTGGAGGAGCCAGGATTGCTGCTGCTGTGGGTCTGTGCTGCTTTCTGCGTGACATTCCCACTCCTCCCCAAAAACGTGGGGCTGGCAGCTGTGAGCTGGGAACCTGCCCGTCTCCTCATGGCTGCTGTGGGCTCGTTAAGGCGAGAAGAGAGGAATAAATCTCCTGGAACTCATGAACTATTTACAGCCGTGCTGAGCAAGCAGTCCACGATTATTTATTTATTCTCCCCAGCCAGACCATGCTTGGAGCCCTGGAGAGGCAGAGCTGCTCATGCCCCGTGCTGCATCCTCTGCACTGCGGGGGCACAGGGCTGGACATGTCCCTCTAGGCCCCAGAATGCATGCCCTGTGTGCTGTGTTGGCTCCTGTTCACGTCACGGGGAGATGAAACCTTTGTGCTTTGCTTTGGGTGGGTATCTGTGCGCCCAAGGCCACAAAAAGGAGGAAAATGATGTTGGAGCAGGGATGGCAGGCGTGGGAGGCAGCACCAGGTCTTGTCCTGTTGTCCCTTCTGCCACATCACCGTGGTCCTGCACGGCCCATGGGTCTTCTCCTCCAGAATTTGGGCTGAACCACCAGGCTGGATGAGAAATGGTCTCTTTTGCTGATCTCTGCCTGCCAAGACTAGTGTTGCCTTCAAAGGTTTTTTTTTGGTTGCAGGGCTTATGGGCCAAGGACACTTCTCGCCTGCAGCTTTATATCTGTCAGTTTGATCAGCAAATGGGGGAGAGGGCCATAAAACTACAGAGGCTGAGTCCTCATCCCTTTAATCCCGCCAGGAGGGCCTGCGTTATTTCTCCACCGAGAGCGCTAATAGGATTCTAATACGCCGGCAAATGGGATTTTTTACAACTGCCATTCTGCAGTTACTGAGACGGTGTGTCACCAGGACAGCCCCGTAAATCCTCTTGGAGATGGAGGGGGACGGTGGTTCTGCTGCAGCCCCCGTGGATGCTTTCCCTGCTGTCAGGGCATTGCTGCAGCTCGGTCGGATGCCATCTGGTCGGGAGGTGGGGCTGGCGGAGTGCTTCGGTTTGGCTGTCACTTGTAGGGTCAATATATGGCCCTTGGGACTTCCCTCCTTGCTTTCTCCGTGCCGTCCTTGCACTCGTGTGGCAGCACTGAGCATCCCTGTGGTTGCTCTTAGCAGCTTGGTTCCCAATCCCCCTTGGAGGGATCAGTAAATCCCTAAGAGCCTTCCTAGGGTGGCAGGACCCGTTCATTCCTCCCCACCATGGTCCCTGGGTGGATCTCCTGTTGCTTTGCTGTGCTCTGCATTGCTGCTAGCAGCAGTGGGACCTATGGGTCTGGGCTTCCAGGCTCACTCCTGTGCACGTGGAGTTACAGGGCTCGTTCCATGGGTTGAGAATGTGCACACAGCCTTGGATGTAGGGAGTGAGGGCAAGCGAATCCAACTCAATTGGAGCTCATCTTGGGGACCCACTTGGGGACCCACAGGACGTGTATAGCACTGCTCTCCATCCCCTCCTTCCACTCAAGTAGCAGAGCCATATATATTGCATTACTCCATCCAATCTCAGCTCCCAATTGATTTTTTTCCAGCCCTGATCTCGGTAAGCCAGGACGATGGGATTTTTTCCAGGGCAATCACAGGTTGATGGGTCCTTGCAGCTGCTTCCACACTTGAGCATCAGCAAATAAGCAGCTCCCCACATTGCTCTCTGAGCAGCACCTAATTCCCTGGGACGTCTGCTGGGGTTTTGTTGTACTTAGCTGCAAATTGGCACAGCAGCGTGAGCTGCTCCCTCTTCTCTTACAGCAGTACAGGCATGTATGCTTTATCTCATCTATTATCACCTATGCCTGGTAGCTAACAAGCTCCCACCTACCATGCTTGCAACTCCTGTTCATTGCATTTGTACCACTGCCCTCCAGCCCCAGGCTGACAGCAGGCATCCTGGTGCGAGGTGCCACGACAGCCCTGCCCTATAGACAGAGCACCAGCCCTCCCCATTCCCACCCTGCCGACAGCTGAGCCGAGGGGAAACACGCCGTCCAAGTTAATAAAAGCATGCAGCAAAAAAATCCCTCTTGATTTATCCAAGGTGATAAAGGAAAGCTGAGGTTTGGAAACAGATCTCAAGAGCGCTAAACAGAAATTTGCCTATCCGTAAACAGCTTGCTCTAGGGTTTGTAAATTGCCATTTTAGGAATGCAACAAAAGTAGCAGAGTTTCTTCCCCAATTAAACAAAAAATTGAGGAGAAAATTTCCGCATGTAAATCGGCACCGGAGAATGAGATCGTGTTGTGCAATAAATGGGTGAAGGCAGGAAAATGTCACATTTTATTGAGGTGAGATTTGTGATGAGAGAACATCTCCTCTTAGAGCTAATGGATACGTGGAAGGGAAGATGAGCTGGTGCCAGGCTGGCTTCGGCACGGGGTCAGAACAACGGGAGGAGGTGGGGAGGGGTGTCCTGGGGACACGACACCAAGGACACGACGGTGCTGTGGGAACAGGTCTGGAGCTGCCACCATTTCCAGCAGGGAGTTAATGCCAAATTGGCACCATCTGCTGCGCATTCGGGTTTGCTTCCCATGCTGTTCAGCCCTGCCTGGCGCACATCTGTGCGGGCTGCTGGGGACATCGACCCATGCACTGACGAGGCATTGTTTTAGTGCCGCTGCTCCAAATTCTGCCAAATGATGCAAATCCCAAACTTGCCCTCCGCGCTCAGCTCTGTGGCTGCACCTCTGCAGTGCCCGGAGTGCTGGAGCTGCGTTTGGCCCCCATGTGCGGTGCTGAGTAGGAATGGGGCTGGATTGAGGCCACCAGCCGTGTGCTGCAGTGTAATTAAGACCCAGTCCCAGCTGCTCCCCTCGAGGTCTGGCTGTGGTTCCCGTACGGGTGAGGTGCTGAGATGGAAAGGGGTCAAGAGCTGAAGCTGAGAGTTCGAGAAATCCAACTCGGTTCCACTGGGGCTCCTCAAAGCCCCCTGCTAAGCTGCTCTGCAGTCAACCGACTGGAGCTGCGTTGCTCGTACAAATGTAGCCCATCCCGTTGCTTTTTGGTTTAATTTTCAGAATTGTTTCTAGTAAATCGCCTGATACCCCGCTTCTCAGTTTTCCTGGTTCTCAACGGCTAAATAACACCTTTTCCCAAGCTGCAGCATTAAAGCAAGAAAAGAAATCAGCACCTGAGCAGCTCAGTGCAAACAAGGCAGCACCTGCAGCACTGGCAATGCAGGGGAGCACTGCTAGCATTTCCAGCATCCTGGGCTGGGGGCAGTGGGGGCTGTGTGCCCCATGCATCCCTAATTGGGTGTGAGGTGTGCGTGCCTGGGTGTTGTTAGGAGCTCCAAGTCTGGCTCTTGGATTGGAGATGGAGAATAGGAGGAAAAGATCAATTTTCATTGCAGCAAAAGCTTAACAGCAGACGGTCTCAAATTTCCTCGGGGGTCTCGTGTTGTTTAACTTATTTCTTAATGGTCTGAAGCAAGGGGTGAGCGGGGCTGTGGCCTTTGGCTACCGGAGAAATATCAAGTTGCCCTAATAAGGGAGTTTGGGGAGTTATGAAAAGGAAGCGGATAAATCAGACTGTAGTCCTCATGGCAGAGGCCGTGTCCTTCAGAGAGGTAAATATCATTATTAAATAAGGGGAAAGGAGAAAAGCAGGGCAGATCTGCTCTGTATGCAGGAGAGTTTGTGCTAGGGAGAGAAGCAGTGGGATGGGGGCTGCTCTGTGTGCGTGTGTCCCTGCAGGGGCAGAGCAATGGGACTGATACTTCCCATCATTTCCAAGGAAATAATAATAAAAAAGCATAAAAAATGACCACGCAACATTGTGAAAAGAACCTCAAACTGAAATTAAGCACAGAAGCATGGGCCGAAAGGTGACTTTTTCCTCCCCACAAGCACTTCATGAAGCCAGCAGACCCTCTGGGATGCTTTCAGCTGGCCCTGCCCAGTCCCGGTGCTGACATGGGCACGTGTTGCTGCTCTCAGTCCACACTGTGCTTCGTGGTTGGCTCCAAGAGCTGCAGGGTTTTGCAGTGATTTGCATCCCTGCAGTGTGCGTCCTCCTGGCCTGTGCAACCTGTGACGTTCCACCTCTCACTTCAGTGACCAAAATTATTCCACTTGGGCAGAGCAAACTTCCATCAATGATGCAGAGGAAAAAATAATAATAATGAAATACCCCCAAGCCCCAGAATGTTCGTATTTTTCCTTCTATGTCTGCAGCTTGTTGAATAGTCTCCCTCCTCGCTGGGAAGTGGGAATAGAGTTCATGGCATTGGGAACATCACCGAGCAAATGGCCTTTGCGCTTATCAAGTGCCTCTGCTCTGCTTGGGCATTTAATCACCCGCAGAAGCCATTTATTGCCTCGTATACTCCTCTTCTATGAACATTAGGCCTTAAATACCTGGCATAATTAGAGGTGAAACTGCAGCGCTGCGCCGCACCTCCTGCCCGTGGAAGGGTAACAGATGAGGTAGGAGTTCTGCTGGAGTTCAAGGTGAGAGCCGTAAAGCCGATTTTCTGCATGTGTCAGGGACATTATTTTAGGAATGTATAATTCTGCTCGCGAAAATTGAGGCTGGCTCAAATAATAATTCACACTTAATGAACTTAGAGTTATAGCCCTGGCTCCGAGATCCCCTCTGTGCTTTGCATGGTCGATTTGCCTTGTCAGATGTTTAAAGGATGGTGAGGAAATGACAAAAAGGATTTGGTGGAATTATGCGGAATTCCCCCCAAAACCTATTACTTTGTGTTTCGAGTCCTGTCTAGGAGAAAAGGAGAAACTCTGCAGCTTCCAGTCTGCTCCTTGACTGGGACTTGTCGTGTTTTTAACCTTGCGTGTTCTTCTTGCAGTGCTGCACAAACCTCGCGCCCTTTCTGTGTATGAGGGAGAATAAATGCCAGCTGTGAATGTACGGTGCTGTGTGTGTGCAGTACATGCAGGAACCCATCACACCCCCGACGTGTTCCCTGCTACCCAGCAATCAGCTATTCGGAGTCTCCATCATTAATGCAGTTATCCTTGAAACACCCCTTTGATAGTAAATTAATGGGCTGTGCTGTGTAGAACATCACAGCATCACTAGTGCTGGTTTTATACACTATCAAGCTGTATCACAGGGAAATGCTCACCCTTTGATGAGTAAAGCCATGGGGATACAGTTTAGTGGTGGAACTCAGTAGGTCAGGCTGGTGGTTGAAGATCTTGAAGGCCTTTTCCAGCCTGGGTGATGCTGCAGTTCTGCTGCTCTGTGCCCGTCTGTTGTCTCTTGGTGGTGAGGCCTTGGTGCTGAGCAGGCTGTAGACCTCAGCAAGATGTAGAAGCAGTGAGGCCAGGGCTGGTGTGCATCGGGTGTCACCATCACCTCGTGTGATGGAAGCTGCGCCTTGGGGACCCATGCCAGCCTCGCAGCCCCATCACCCACCCATCCCAGCCATGGGCTCAGCCCACGTCTGGTGCTTCGTGGTTCTTCCTGCAGCCCTGCAGCACTTCCTCGAAAGATGGGGATTTTTTTTTTTGCTGCTGGGAACGCTCGGCATCTGTATAAACAATTGTGTTAAGCCTCTGTTGTAGCAATTTTGTTTGTACAGTGAAGCAAGAAGGCTCGCTTTACCCCTCTGCTGTCTGGAAATGATTCCTCCAGGTTATGTGCGAAGCATTTTTCAGTGTACTGATTTCATTCAGGGGAAAAAAAAACCAAACCGACACGACACTATTACAATGACATATTCTTCCCCAATGGTAACTTTATCCCCGCTTCTGGCTCATTGCAGAATCATAATTCATTTTGTCACACGGATAGCAAATAAATAATAAGAATAAATTGAGCAGATTATCTCATCTTTGAGCCATGCCCAGCATTCATCAAATCCATGCCAGGAAGCAAGAGGTGTCTGCAGCTGGATTGATCCTACAAGAACACCTACCTTCGGCTCCATTAGTGCACCTGGGAGCTGCTCGCCCACCTCCCCGGGTCCTCTCTCGCCTCAAATGAGCAGTCATTAAAGTGACACGCGCTCCCAAAGCGACTTTCTTATGAAGGGTCTAGTGAAAATGTATGTGTTGCTGTTTCTCTCCATTGATTTTTACTGGAAGGACCAGAAGTACAAAGGCGAAGCTCGGCTCGGTGGAGCTTTGCTGCTCTGCATTCCTCGTGCCGCACATGCAAACCATCCATTTCTTCTTTCACTTCAAGGAAGTTCTAATAACAGATGCTGCAGGGAGTTTCTGTAGGACTAAGGTCTCATTACTTTTACAGGAGATGCTACTGTACATTTACTGGTGTACTGCAAAGCGTTATAAATAATTAACGGAACTGCACTGAATAAACCTACTGCAATCCCACTAATTGGTAAACAGACTCGGAGCGTATGAGCAGTATTACCACTTTCAGTGGGATGATGATTCACTTGTATAAATTCAAGCTTATGAATAATGGCTTAAAGGGCCGAGGCTTGCTTTTATTTATTCCACAGCGCTCGAAAAATGGAAGGTGCGTCATAAGGCATGAATAAAGGTGAGGTGTGCTGCCCCAGAAAATATTCTCTCCAAAGTCTCATCTGCGCCGAGGCTGGAACTGAAGGAAGTAACTCGTTAGCAAGTAACAATTACTGCGGCGGAAGCTAAATTGAAATAATGCTCACTGAACCTACTCCGAGTCCCCCACTTGAAGTTATCGCCGTGCAGCACGCGCGGAATGCAGAGCAGGGCTGTTAATTTGCAGCCGTGCTCTCGAGGTGCCATCGTGAAGGTCTTGCTGCCAAAACAAGCCTTGCTTTCCCGCATGCTTTAATACAAATTTAACCTGATGTGTTTAAGCTGCAGAGCATGCGAGGGTGAGTCCCGTGCTTCGGCTCGGGTTGAGGGGGAGCGTGTTTAACCCTTCTTGAGCTGAAATGCATTCTGTTCATGGGAGTGCATGCCCCCGTTGAGTTGTTTCCGTTTGGTGATGGACTCATGTCATCTGGCTGCTGGTGCCCGTGCATGGCTGCCATGAGCACTTTATTGCAGGTTGGAGTTGTGTTTTGCAAACGGGGTGTTAAACCAGTGCAGGTCAGGAAAGAGCAGTGCTGGCCTTGGTTTTTTGTGGCAGGAAGGAAGAGTGGAGCGAGAGCTGGCATGGCAGCCAGTCCTTAGCAAGACGTGCCTACAGGACGCTGGGTGCTGGAGCACAAAGTTACGCTGCGACTCAAAAAGGCGAACTGCCAGCGTGGTGGCACAAAACATTTCAAGACTATATATAAATATCTGACCTATTTCTTATGGATAGCACAATAAGGACTCGATCAAAACCCCATTGAATTCTGCAGGAGCCTTTCCATTGACTTCAATGGCTTTTGGATTGGCCTCTATAAATGGCTCGCGAGGAGGGGGTGGGGGTGCATTTGCCTGCCTATTTTTGTGATGTGTTTGATCACTCACTCGGCGATTTTTCAAACTTGAGCCATTCGCAATGGGGAGCTATTGCAAACCACAATGTCGGATGTCCAAAGAAACGTCTCTTGAAATTGAACTGAGACTCATAAAACAGATAAATGTGTTGGCATCCCACAGCCTGTCGAAATGAAAGGAGAGCATTAACACTCATTAAAAGGGACAAGGCAGTGCCACACTCCTGCTCACCCTGTCATGGGGACGCTGGGATTTTGTCACTTCAGCTTTCAGCTCATCCACTGCCCTTTCTGCAATGCAGGAATTGGGAAAAGGAGCAAGAAGTCTCCCAACCCAAGGCTGGGAGTGCCCTACAGCAGGAGGGCTGGCTTTGTTCTGCAGCAGAGCCCTGCAGGTTCTCCTTGCTCCTCTTCATCCTCCCATCTCTACGCTTCTCTTTAGATGCTTCCATGTGGAAGGGGGTATCTCATACCTTAGTGTTGCTGGTTGAATGCCATGGAGGGGCTGCCACTTCTGGTAAGGTTTCACTTTCACTGCAGGCTTTGGAGAGCATTGCCTACTGGCGTCATTCCTGGAGCTGCAAAATTAGGTTCCAGCCTTGTTTTTTTGTCTTATTTTATATAGTAATAATAATAATTAAAAAAACCAAAACAGAGTCAAAATGAAAGCTTTCCGTCAGGTTAAAAGACTATTCCTGGGAATACTCTGTGATGTGAGGAAAACTCACCGCTTCAGAATTTTGCCCTGGGTGAAATTCAACCCAGATTTCAAAGTCTCAGCATTTCCTATAGAAGAGAATTTCCATGCTTTGACTTTTTTTTTTTCTCCCAGAGAATAAAGGTGTCTGCTTTTTTTCTCCCGTCGTATCATGCTCATGTAGATAGCAATATTCAGTCTTTTTTGATTGTCAATCCTAGACATTTCTGAGTGGAGACAGAGAGCATTTGAGAAATACGATGTGTGCAGATTGCCTTATTCTATAATAACAGTCTTGTTTTTTGTCAAAAGCCTTTTGTGGATGTCTTGGAAGCAGTCAGAGGATTAGGGATAGAAAATCACCATGTGCGAGGGTGATGCCTCAGCCAAATTGCAAGGCTTTGCAAGGGCGCTGCTCGCTCTGCTGTTGCTCTTAGCGTTTGGTCTGCCTGTTGGTTTCAAGGAAGATACGCCGATGTTTTGTTGATGCTGCTGCATCAGTCACCTTCCCAATGTCACCGCCTGTCCCAGCGCCTGTCATTCCTTTCATGCCTTCCTGCTCCCATCCTGCCCACGATGAAGGCTTGGGCCGCCCTCTCCCTGGTGCCCGCAGTGGCGAGATGGAAGTCAGGGCATTCATTTCCTTTCTCCTCCATGTCCTCACGCTCTAATTGCTCCCCAGCAGACCTTTGGCATGCTTCCCTCTTATTGCACAGGGATCGGCTCTGGCTGCGGCTCTCGGTTTGCTCTTCTCCGACCTTTCCCAGCAGGACCTCCTCAAGGTAGAACTCTCAGCCTTTCCCTTCCGATGATTCTGCTTTTCCTGGCTCACGGTGTGCTGCTCTGCTGTTTACCAAGCTGTAAGGTTATTTGATTTCTCAGCAAATTCGGTCTTTGCGCCGCGTAAGACAAACACAGAAGACTTTTCCAGCAGCCCTCCATCAGTTTGTCTCCTAAATGACTCTCTGAGGTGGGCCCAGACAGCAGTGTGTGACCCGGCGTGGAGCTCTGCTTCAAACTCAGATGTTCTTAAGTTGGTGTAGAGCAACACCTCCCAGTTTTGTGACAAACCAGGAGAAATTTAGCCATGATTCAGTCTAGCTGAGTTTTGCCACTTGATGCTGGGAAGGGTGGTTAGAGTGGATTGGCCAAAGACTTCTGAACAAAGCAGCAGCTGAAGAACCAAATCTCGTGAGTTTTGTGCTGTGATAATTAAGAGTAAGGCACTGAGGGTCCATCAGGGGGCAAGGCTTTCTGCAAGGCTCAGTATGGGCAGAAGGAAGCTCTGTTCTCTGAATGAGTTGTTGCAGGATTTGGAGAGCCAAATCCACAGGTCGTAATTGCGTTCAGTCGACCAGCAGCAGTTTGCTGCCATCAAAGATCTGCTCTGCACAGTAGAATGGGGAATTAAACGGTTTTTACCCCTTTTAGAGGCAAGGCAGTCATGTCCTATGCTTAACTGGTGAGTCCCCGTGACCTCCTGGCGAACAGGACCACTAATTTCTGCAGGATGGACCCCATCCATCAGCACCATCCTGCAGGGCCACAAGCAGTGCCAGCTCTTACGTCCCCATGCGTCCCCTGGTCCCTTTGAAGCAGATCCTCCTCCATCAGCCACAGCAGGATTCCCTCGTGATTGCGTTGCCTTTTTTTTCTTTTCTTTTTTTTTGCCTAAAGCAGAACTGAAAATTAAGTGAACAGATCTGTTTAAACCTTTATAAATACATGTTTAATATCCGCTTAATGCAAGATGGAATTTATGAGCCGTTAAGTGATGCAAGATCGTTTTTGTAAGAATAGAGAAGTCTAGTGGGAAAACTTCCTCCTGGGACATAATCTCATATTATTATTTTTTTTAAGAGCAAGAGATTTAATATGTTATAGTTGACGTTTCCAGTGACACTGGAATATTTCCTATGCAGGAGTTTTCGCGAGTGCTTTTATCAATCTTTAAGGGTTCGAACTGATGACGTCCTGACGTAGGGGTTGGGTGTGGGTGTGCTGTGGGTCTGGAGCACTCCCTGGGGTGGGCAGAAGTGGGAACGCCAGCCTTGCGTTGGGTTTACCAAGGATGAGAAGCGTTGTGCTTCTTGCTTCCCCACTGATCACCATCTGGCGTGGCTTTGCACAAAGGAATTGCCCGTCTTGCCATCCGGGGCAAGCAGAGAGCATCTGTTGGTCCCTTTTTTTCCCCGTTTTTTTCCCTTTTCATCTTCTTAGTGTGTGTCTGAGAGGAGCACCGATCTGTCCGCTCCCATCTCCCACTCCCTTTGGAGGTTCCTGGTGGGGATGCTCCCATGGAATTGGGGATGTGACAGTCATTGGAGCTTTGGTGGCTCCGTGGTGGCACCGCTGCTTTGGGGAAAAGAGAGCATTCTGCTTCCTGCAGGCACTGCTGAAATGGTTTTTTTTTGTTGTTTTTTCTTTTTTATCCTCTGTTAGGAACGCCGATGAAATCCCTCTGTTTCTGTTGCAGTTTGTTGCGAACATTTTGAGTATTTCCGGAAAAATCCCCAACCGGTTTTGATATGAAACTTTAATATTTTCCTCTTCTTTTCTCCGCCTGCGAGATCACACGTTTGGAGGAGAATACAGATTGACAAAAAGGGGGTGGGTGGGGGGAATGCAGCCGTTCCCATCTCATCAGATAGCTCCTTCCCAGCAGAAAAGCTAACTCAGATTCGGGTTATTTTAGCATTGTCAGCACCGCTCTCTCTCATTCCCTGCAGCATTACCTGAGCAGCACTGCATTGGGGTCCCTTTTGGAGGGACATCCCCAAGCCAAAGGGATTGGAGCCATACCCTCCACATCAACCCATTCACAGGGAGCTGCTGCAGTCCCACTGTGAATTTGGCCCCGTGTTGGGGACGACGGCGTCCTGTTGGGATGCTCACAGCAGCCCCTGTCCCAGGGGGGAATTTCCAGTAACCCCCTGCCACATCTTGGGCTGTTGGTGACCGATTGTTGGGTTTCTTGTGAATAATTAGAAGGGGGGAAAAAAATAAAAAGAGGCTGAGGCAGAGAACTGAAGAAATAATCTTTTTACATTTTAATCTTGAGCAGTTTTCAAGCAGTTTGATAAGGCGGGTTGTAGAAATGTCAGCTTCCCCTTATCTCTAATTGACTTAAAGTAGAAGCAGGCTTTAATCCTTGCATGCAGAGGAGCTTCTGATGGGGAGATGAGGGCAATTGATTTCTGCCTTTTTAATTAACACTCTGCCTTAAAAACAATGGAGAGGGGGGAGGGGAAAAGCACATGGTGGCATTTAGAGCTGGGAGGTGGCTCATGTGGTGATGCCCCCTAAGCCTTGTCTTGGAGCTGCTGCTGGCAGAGAGCAGTGATGCTGCTGGTCCTGCAAGACCCTTTTTCTTTTTGCTGGGGCCGGAGCCAGTTGGCCCCTTGGATGCCCTTCTTCTTCTCTTGCTCCCAGCCTTGCTGTGCTTACCCCCAGCCAAGTGCAAGTACTTTGAATCCCAGGATCATTTAGGTTTTTAAGAGCAGCGAGATCACGTAGTCCACCCATCACCACCATGCCCACTGAACCATGATGCTGAGCTGATGTCCTGCACAAAGGCAGGAACTCAAGGGAACTCCAGCCAAGCCAGAAGCATGGCGGCCAAGTAACATCCAGAGGAGCAGAGGGTATCCCAGGGGTATCTCCACGTCCCTGCTGTCCCATGAGCTGGGAGTGATGCTCCACGCCAGGTGGGGCAGAGCAGGAGGCACAGCAGTAAGGTTGCTTTCGAGTCACACAAAAAAATGATGTGGAATGGCACACAATTAATTGTCATATATGGATATAGGGAATTTTCTCCCTGCATGGGCAGCTGGGGAAATGGAGTTTTGCCTAACCAGTGTTGGACTTAGAGCTCAGTGGAATCAATGCAACCCCCCCCCCCCAGAATTTATGGGGCTTCAGGGCAGAGCCCTTCCTTGACAAATGCCAGGGTGGAGGCAGCAGCTGGGAGCAGGGGGATTTTCTGCTGCTTGGGCTCAGGCAGAATGCACCGCCGTGCTGGCGTTAATGGCTTTCTCAGTGGGGGGAGCCGGCTGCTGCGTGTGTTACGGCTTCGTTTGCTGTCCTGCTGCAGCACGCTTACACTTACACACCAAAGTGTCAGCATCACAGCAGAGAGGGTTGTTTATGCAGCACTTAGTAACATCTACGGGGTAATGGGCTGTGCAGAAGACCCTGAGATAATTGGGGAAATGTCTGGAAGTGGATTAGCCGCGCGTCTGGGTGGCTGATGTTTGGAAATACATACATACATTCGATCTTTAAATACATATTAGGCGAAAGCCCTGCTTCTCACTGGGGCTGCGGAGGTGGGGTTAATGTGGCGTGGAGGAAGCGAGTTGACATCCCATCGCTTTGGGCAGGGCTGGGGCCCAGGAGGGCTGCGTGCCTTTGTGGGGTGCATTGCTGCATCCCCCCAGGGTGGCTCCCGGGGGTAAAGAGCTGCTGAGATGAGGGACGTGTGGGATGAAAGGACAACCTGACAGCTGTCCTGCCCAGGGATGCTCTGCACCACCCAGGATGGGATACAGCCAGTTCCAAAAGTGGGTTTTTGGCTTGAGGATGGTTGGCCCCATCCGCTGCATCTAACAGAAGGGAACTGTGAGGTGGAGTGTAAAATAGGGCTTAAAAACCCAGGCATGGAAATTGAGGGACGTGGTTTAGTGGGCATGGTGGTGAGGGGCTGGTGGTTGGGCTAGATGCTCCTAGTGGTCCTTGCCAACCTTAGGGATTCTGTGCTTCTGTGCTTCTAAGGCCAGCCCCGTTCTTGCCGGACTGTTCAGTGCAGGTGGTGCTGGGATGCCGTGTTGCACGCATGCTGTGCAAGAGCAGTGCAGATCCCACGGGGTTCTGCCAGCAGTGTTTTCTGTGTAGTTTATAGGTATCCATTTCTCCACGTTTAAAGCTGCTTAATAATTCTTATTTTCTTAATGCTGTGTGTGGTCCCCCTCCTTCTGACAAATCGATTTGTTAAGGGTTGCATCCGCTGCTGCTTCACAGTAGGGAGGAGAGGAAGGAGTGGTGTTTTTGCTCTGCTTTTCCCATTCCCTTTCATATCCTAAAGGTTATCAAGTCAGCCACCAGAATGCCACAGCCTGCCGTGACGAGCATTTAGAAAAGAAAGAGAAAACACAAAGTAATCCAGTAGCCCAACCTCCAAAACCCATCTGAAAGGATGGAGTGAGTCCTGCCTCCCGTGTACAGATGTAATAGAAAAGCATTATCTGTGTGTGAGTCCTGATGGAAGGAGCCCACAGTTCAATTTATAGCGTGCGGATCCGAATAAATATGAAAACGCTGACAAATCTGCCCGGATAAATCTTTGCAGGCAATGAGGAGTCTGTGAGGAGCAGTGAATGGGGGACAGATGTAAGGCCAAAGGTGCAGACACTGCAGGCACAGCAGTAATGGGGCAGAGGCTTCAGAAGAGCTTCGGAGGACCGCAGTGTTTAATTAGAAGCGAGCAGGGCTGAAGTCTCCCAGCTGCTGAATGCATTGGGAAAATGGGAATTAGGCCTTTCAAATCACTTTGGTCCTGTGGGAAGTGGGGTCCGTGCAGAGCTGTGGGTAGCAGGTGGTTCCTGTACCTGAAATTGGGGGTGGGGAGGGGTCTGCATGGGCTGCGCACCGCTGTTGGCTGCTGCAGCTCAGCGACTGCATTGATTTCCCATCAGCTCCGGATCCGGCCGGAGGGGTTTTCTGCAGCCAGTCTGAAATTTTGCAGCTTTGCATTTCGTTATAATTAACATCTGGGAGGAATTAAAGGGGTCTTGGGGGAGTGAAGCGAGATCTGAAGTTTAAATAACAATTTGGTTCCGGCACTGTTAAAAATAAGCTGCGACGCCATTACTGAGGAGTGGGGGATCACCATCCCTGAGGCTTTTGCAGGGCTGTGGGGATGTGGCACTGAGGGATGTGGGCAGTGGGGGGTTGGGGTGGGGGTGGGTTGGGGATCTGGGAGGTGTTTTCAGCCTGGATTCTATCAGGGTGGCTGCGTAAATAGTTAGAGGTGGTTGTGGTCCGTGTGGCGTGGATGGGAGCGCTGGGAGGAGGAGGAGGTGGAGGGGTGCAGGGACAAGGCAGGATGTGAGGGGGGAGCAGAGTCGGTCCTTGGTGGTTGGTGAGGGTAAACGTGGGTGGCAGGAACGTGGAAAAGCATTTTTGTGTATGTGAGTGTAGTGTCACTGCTCTGCAGTGCTGTCTGCTTTGGGTGTGCGTAGAGCATCGCTGTCCTCGTGTGCAAATCTGGTCAGATCCGAGCTGCAGCTCCACGCTTGGATGGGGAATGAAAAAAAGAACCAACAAACAACCACTCTCGAAATGAAATATTGCACAGGTTGGGTGCCAAGACCCTCTTGAAGCTGATTGGTATCAATGGCCGTTCGCGATTCCCGTGAGATTTCTTTAATTGCTTTAGTTGCACTCATCAGATTGCATCTTATAGTACGGCACTGGGAGGAAGTGGGAACGGATGCAAGCAGAAACGCTTCGGTGTCGGGAGCAAACTTCACCCTGCCCGTGTGCTGGCTGGACCCAGAGCGAATGACGGCTGCCATTCTGCTGCTGCATTGAGGAACAGCCCGGAAAGGCTTTTTTTGGCACAGCCTTGGCATTCGTGGGGGTATTGCAAGGCAACAAATGGGTCGGGGATGGGGAGGGGTGTGTGTAGGACGTGGGGGAGCGATGAAGAAATGCGCTCCGTGCCGTGCAGAGCCGCTGTGTGCGCGGCTTTACGGATTTCCATATTTATTACTTGTTTTGTGCCGCAGGGGGGACAGAGCTCTTCACGATTGGAAATTTAAGCAGAGGACTTCTTCTTCTTTTTTTTTTTTTCTTCTTTTTTTACCTTCTTTTTTTTTCTTTTTGTGTGTTTCTCCCGCATCGTTAAGGTGGTGGCGGTGCTGTTTGTTGCTGGGTAATTAAGTGGGATCTGTTACGGTGTGGAAGGAATCCTCAGGCACAGATCTGCATTTGTGGTTGTTTTTTCTTTTGGGGATGGGAAGGGAGGGATGAGCGCATGGGAATGCAGTGATTTGGTAACTTTGAAGTTCTGTGCGTGTGAAAGGTGAGTGGTAAGCGGGCACCAAGAGAGGCAGCAGAGCAGCCAGACTCCTGCAGCATCATTCCCAGAGGTTCTCAGAAATATAACCTGGGATCTCCAGGCCTGCTAGGCTCTGTGCAGCAGCTGCATGGCATGCTCGCTGCCATTGCTGCTTCCATCCCTGTGTGGATGGCTGCATTGCATGGCAGAAAGGCAGTGGATTCTTGGAAAGCTCAGAAATGGCAGCCTTAAGGACCAGAAGGCGTGTGGAAGACAAGGCAGGAATCATAGAATTGTTAAGGCTGGGAAAGAACCTCTGAGAGCCCCAAGCCCAGCCCACTGCCCACATCCCTCAGTGCCACATCCCTGTGGTTATGGAACACCCCCAGGGATGGTGACTCCCCCCTTGCTGGGCAGCTGTGCAGTGCAGCACTGCTCTATCTGAATTCATTTTCCCAGTATCCAACCTTGGAAAGATCCTCAAAAGACTTAATAAAAAACCTGAAATCTGACATCCCCCTCTTGTTTTTTCTTTCCCCCCCTCCAAGAGCCTCTAACCTCCTACCGGCCTCCTCCAGTGTTCATTCCATCTGGGAGCCAGCATCCCATCTGTCATTCCATTTCTCAGCAGCTATAGGTTTGGTCCTGGACTCATTGCAGTGATCATTTCCAGACCAGTCAGTACCACATCTATACAGTGTATTTGGTGGTTTGTCTTGCCACAATTTGGACAATGGTGATGGATTTGTTCTTTGTGCAGAGTTTGGCTTGCAAAGCCGAGGTTGAATCTTCTGGGTATTGCAGTTGCCCAAATAATAAATAGTAGCAGCAGAAGTCAAGAATACTGGGTAATTGGTCAGTGACATACGTTGTGTTTGAAATTCTCTTGCTCCTGCAATAAACTTGTTCCTCTCTTTTATTGACTCTTGATTAAATTTTTGTAACAATTACCGACCGATAATAGGCAGGTATTGATTGCTCTGGAGGTGAGCGCTCAGATTTACCGACACGAGGGCGGGAGCTATTGACTCCAAGGAGAGTAATGGCTCACACGGGGGTGGGGATGCTCCTGGAGGTCCATTTATTTGCATGCCTGGTTGTGCTGTTGTGATGTCTCTCCAGCTTGGGACTGACCCATTGGAACCCAACGGGGTGCTGCTGCCCGATGGCAGCTGTCGTTTCCTCACTGCCATCAAATGTGGTTTGAAATTGGAGATCTGATACCTGTGCTGTTCTACAGAAATGAAGCCTTCCGTTGGCAAAATCCAGCCTTGATGAGTGCCCAAATTGGTGGAGAAGTCCTGGCCTTGCGAAATCCTCAGAATTTGTTGTTTTTGGTATTTTCCACTCTTCCATTGATTTCAACTCTTCTGTTTCAGGAAGTGATTTGCACTTCCCCCCCCCC
>JAPSGF010000047.1:4261813-4280121 GCA_035772895.1 Perdix hodgsoniae | reverse complement strand
TTCTCTTCTATCGAGGAGTTTTTCCCCCCCCCCCCCCCCCCCCCCCCCCCCCGAGATCTTTACTTTCCATCACGTTTGGGAGGAAAAAGTGCTTGTCTGTTTTTTTCATCTCAAAAACTCTTGTCAGATCCCACTCTTGTGCTTATCACCTTTTCAGATGGAGGCTGTGCGCGTCATCGCGGGCTCTTGAAATTAAAAGGCACTTTGTAATGCCGCCTTTAACTGCATCCCAGGGATAACAGGCAACTTGAAGCCAGCTGCTTCATCTCCCCAGTTACACAAACCCACTGCTCGAACTGATCTGTACCTGGGGGTGCAGGGATCTCCTCCATGGCACGTGCTGCTGTGCCAATAGGTGGCAATCTCTGCTCGCTCATGGCTGTGCCATGTGTCACCTCACCTGGTGCATGTGATCCCTGCTTTGCCAGGCATCTTGCAACGGGAGCATGGGCTGATGGGGTGTATTGGCCTCATGTGTGGGGAAAGGGCAGCAACCAAAGGGCTTCGTGCCCTCCTGGAGCCGTTTTAGGACTTCTCCTAAAGGTTTGTGGCTCTGTTGGCAGTGAGGGATGGAAAAGGGATGCAGGTCCCATTCCCTGTCCCTTTAAGAGCTTTCATTGGCGTAATAGGATCCTTGATCTTGCAACTGCATAAATCACAGGCAGCCAGCTCAAGTCAATTCATATTTTTGCAGTTCGTTAGCAGCTCGGGAGGAAATTGCATTTATTATAATTGCCTCTAATTGCACCAGATTAGTGATTACAATTATTGATGGTGGCTGATTATTCATTAGGCTTCAAATCAATTCCCTTGCTTCATCATTACCCAAAACAGTAACTCTGATGAGGAGAGAGGGCTGGAAGAGCCCACGTCCACGCTGCTGCCAGGAGCCTGCCTGCCTCCAAAGTCATCTGAAATCAGCTCTTGGCACTGATTAGTGAGAGAGGAGAGGTCGTTAGCCAGGGGCTTGGGGTGCCTTTGGAGCCTGGGAGTTGAACTGAGTCACTCAGGTGGTTTCCTTGGTGGGGCTTTTTGCACCACGCTGAGAGGTGTGTGAAGAGTTGCAGTCGCTCGCATTGCTTGTGCATGGTCTCAGAGCAGCTTGCAGCCCTCCCACCGCCTCTGAAGCAGGTGGGGAATGGAGGCAGAGGGAACAGTAACCCTAAAGCTGCCCCTTGGGGTGCAGGCAGCCCCATTGTGGCACATGCAGCCTTGCAGATCTGCCCAGAGCGCTGCGTGCAGCCCAGGTGCAGGCAGCCAGGCACCTGCTCTGCCATGTCTAATTGTCATGAGCACTGCCTGACTTGCATAATAACTCGGGTTTGGGGCTGGGTGCGCCCTCAGCCTGCTCAGATGCTCAGCTGAGGTGCTGCGGGGTGAAAAAACCTGCTTTCCTGGGTGCATTGCAACTCTCAAGGAGACCCCAGGTATGCAGATGCAGTAGTTGTTTCTCCACTGGAGCTCTGCTGCCCTCCCACCCAGACAGCATTCCTGCAAAGAAGCCCGAGTGAGTCAGGATAAAGCCAAGGAGCTGGAAGTTGTGAGGTTTTTTTTTTGGCTGCTGTCCGTGTTTGTTGGCTCTGCTAGGAGATGCTGCTGCCCAAATGGTGACCCGTCAGCCTGGAGCTCAGGATGCCCTCAGCCCTCCAGCCCAGCAGTGATGGCAGCTGCCTGCCGTGCGCTGCTCCGCTCTGTTCCAGCTGTGTTGGATGGGGTGGTGCAGGATATGGTCACACTCTCATCCAGCAGAGCAGATGATCCACAGCCCTCCCCGTGCTGCAGTCAGTGCTGTAGAGCTGAGCTCCTTCATCTCATGCTGATGGGGATGAGTAGCAATCTGGGTTCTTTGAGCACTGCCCATCCTTGGCCTCTCTCCGATGATAGAAACCTTTTGGGTATTTATCCCCAAGCGTTTGTCCTTGGTTTTCCTTCTGATTTCCCAGAGCATATGCTGAGGAATGATTTATTTTGCCGATTGTTCACAGCAGAGTGTTCTTCTTTTGTCCTCCCATTTCAGATAGCTGCGAGCGCCTGAAGCCCCCAATTACTGTGCAGTTTACATTCAGCAGATACCAAACATGTGGTGGTTTTGGGGTTTTTTTATCACAGCAAAACTCAGATATTCTGCTTCCTCTCCCACTGGCTTTGTGGGCACTTCATCCGGAATCACCTGTGAGGTTTTGGTAGAGCTGTGGTGTGATGTCCTCCTCCACCGAGGTGAGAACCTGCTCAAAGGCACAGCCCCAAATGCTCGTTTGAAGGTTCAGAAAGGTTTTTTGGGGGGTTGAGAAAGGTGTTAGTGGAAAGAAAAGGTGAAAAGGTGCCCCGGTGCTCTAAATCTCCCAGTTTTGAAGACAGGATTGCTGCTGAAGGCTGGGGACCAACAGTGCCATGAGTGCGTCGGTGGGAGTCAGCTGCCATTAACACAGATGTACAGAAAGCAAAGTTTTAAGCGTGCGTGTTTGAAAACTTTAAATGAAAAGCGTTCAAGAAGAGATGAGGCACCAATGGGGAATAAAAGCGGCATCATCAGAGCCCTTCTAATAGAGCAACACAGCTTGAATTTGACTAATGAGCCTAAGAGTTTAAAAATAGGTTTATCTGTGTAGTATCGCCTTTGTAGCTGTGAAGCATTGGCAGTTGGATTCCTTCAGGTTCGGATTGTTGCACGCAGGCTGTTTGCAGTGACGTTTGGTGGCTGCCTGTTGTCCCCAAAACGAGAATCCGATAAGAGAACCTTCGTTTCGCGTGCCAGGAGTCTCATTTTGAAGGCTGTGATCCTCGTTTTGAGGACCGAGGGACTTTTCTTTTTTCTTTTTTTGGTGATGCTCATCTTGGGAACCAAGATTTTGGTCCTCAAGATGAGAACCCTGGTCCCTAAAACGAGAAACTTTTCCCCAAAATGAGACTCCAAAAGGAGAATCTTCATTTTGTGTGCCAGGAGTCTCATTTTGAAGACTTAAGGTTCTCATTTTGGGGACCAAGACACTTTATTTGGGAGCCAGAATTATCATTTTGGGGTCCGAGATTCTCTTTTTGGATACCAGGATTCTCATTTTAAAGATCAAGATTCCCTTTTTGAGGACAAAGATTCTCCTGTTGGAGACCAGGATTTTCAGTTTGAGGACAAAGGTTCTCATTTTGGGAAACCAGGGTTCTGATTTTGGGGATCAGAATTCTCACTTTGTGGACTATGAGTCTCATTTTGGTGACCAGGATTCTCATTTTGGGGACCAAGGTTCTCATTTTGGGGTCCAAGATTCCTTTTTTGGGGATCTGGATTCTCATTCTGGGGACTAGGATTCTTGTTTTGATGTTGAAGCTCAAGTGATGCCCTAGGCCCAGATTCCCTCTATCCCAAACACAAGAGAAATAACTGAAATAGCAGATTTTTTTATTTTTTTTTAAATAAATGAATAATCTTGCCATGGCAGCATCCGTATCGGAGCGCATCTGAGACAGAAATGCTGTGTTTTGGCTCATGCTGCAGGAGGGAAAAAAGAAACGAAGTGCTTGGAGTTTATTGAGGAGATAAGAATTGATGATTGTACGTTTTTGTGATGCCATCACTCAGGTTTTGGGAACCACGTGTGTGCAATAGCATCGAGTGCTTGCTGTGCTTTGCGTGGGCTTTGCTCGGCGGGGTGCATCAGCATTTGGAGGCGATGACGGTGTTCCCAAAGTGCCCATCAGCAGATGAGTTCCCACGAGCTGTGCTGGGGATGTTGGAGTCAGCAGTGTGTGGATGCAGGGTGATGAATGAAGAGGGTCTGTGGATGCTTCTCCCTGCTTTTGGTCTCTTGGAACGGCGCGCGTGCTCCGTGCCTCAGTTTCCCCATCTGGATGTGACGTTTCCAGGGAGCAGCCGAATCGCTCAGGATGTGACGGGGCGCAGCCCAGCGGGGAGGGAGGGAGGGAGGAGCACTTCGGAAATGACTTCTGCTCAGTGCCCAAATCCCTGATACAATCGAAAGCACTTCAGAAAGGTCCCAGCTGCTCGCAGGGAGGCAGATGCTCAGCCAAGCAGGACCGAGAGGCGCGTGATACAGCGCTGCAGCACCGGAGAACGACAGCCCTGTCATGCTGACTTATGATGGATGAGGAAAAAGCCTATTTCTCATCCGCTGTGGGAAGACATGAAGTGTAAAGAAGGATGCTCCAGGAGTCTCTGGACGATTCATCTTGTGTCGGGCACGCTCCCGGAGCTGGTGGAGTTGAGAGCGAGCAAAGTCAAAAGGCAACCCCCAAAAAAATAAAAAAAATAAAAAAAGAAAAAGGAGGGGCTGGGGAAAATTCATTACGCTCAAGCTAATCTCCCAGGGAAATAGCAAAATGTCAGCAGCACCCGCATAGGGGTAGGGGAGGGAAATTAACGGGTGGCATTTGTCAGGTGCTAAACCAGGCGTGGAGCGGAGCGGGATGCAGCCGGGTGCCCGCGCCTCCTGCGAGCCGTGCCACAAAGTGCAGCTCTGAGCTTTGGCACCAAGGGGAGGAATTAAATCCCTGCACCCCACTTCTGTGAGAGCCGTTTCCCCTCCCCTCCCCGGGGATTTGCTGCGAATCTCTGCTCGCTTTTTGCAGATTGCACCTTTCTGCCCACGGAGAGGAGGCTGGGGGCACTCTGCTCCCATCACTGCCCCAGGGTGTGCAGAGCGAATAGCAGGGTGGCCGGATCCGTGCTGTTATTTGCCCACCTGGAAATGGCCTGGCTTCAGTTCCCAACGCCTTGTTTTCCATTTGGGAGATCTTAAAGCAGTTTTTGCTTCGAGACATCTCCCGAGTCCGGTGGCAGCAGTAAATAGCTGGCCATTTAGGGATGATTGAGCCATTATTTCCAAGTGCCACCAAGGCTGCGCCCCAGCGGTGCGTCTGGCAGCACTCAGCATAGAGCACAGAGGGGACGTTTAATAGCTGCAGTCCCAGGGTACGGTATTTGGTGTAATAGTTGGGGCTTGACACCAAATAAAAATCCCCCATTAAAGAAATCGGGTTAATTTCGTGTGTGAAATGAACCGACCTAAACTGCTCCCAAATAGACAATATATTGTAGTTTTTCACTGAAAAAAGCAAAAGAAGCAAAGAAATACGTGGAGGCTGTGCTGCAGCAGCTTGGTGTGATCCTCAGCCCCCTGCAGGGTCCCAATGGGGCAGAGACCCTGTGCTCAGCTGCAGGATGAGGATATGGGGCTGGAGCGGTTCGGTGCCACTCTTCTCTCCATTCAACAAGACTTTTCTTGCCAGATCCTGGAAGGAAAAGTCTGTCTCCTCCTCCACCACCAGAGACCCTTTCTCCTTCCTGCCCCAGGAAGCCGTGATACAACTTGAAACCGATTAATAATACACAAGGGATGAGGTGGCTGGGCAAAGAGCGGCCGTTTCCTTGGCTGGCTTGTGTTGTGCTTTTATTAAGCTGCGATCTAAAGCGAAGGAGAGGGAGTGATTTTATAGCCTGCAGCGTCTTGTTTGCAGATGATTTTCCAAAGATGCTCGGTAGAATATCAATTGCCTGCGATGAGAGACGCTGGCAGGTACTGCCTGGAGTGGGAGAGAGGCACTGTGATCCCTCCTGGAGTCACAGCACCAGGGACACTGTTGGGTCCCACGTGCAACACAAGGTGGGGGTGGACCGGGGCTGTTGGGTGGGCACAGGGCAGTGGGCTCTGGGGCAGAATCGTGGAATGGCTTTGGTTGGAAGGGACCTTGAAGATGATCCAGTTCCAACCCCTCTGCCACTTGCTGTGCAGTTCCCCACACCCTGCAGACCCCACACCCAGCTTTTGCCCAGCGATGTGTGCGGAGGGCGGCTGTGCTGTGCTTTGTGGCTGCTGAGCCCCTGAGCCCCTGAATTACAGCGTGCCATAGCTAGCAGGAAGAAAAAAGAGATGAAGGGAAGCGAGGCAGGGGTTTTGCTTGAAGAAAATAATACTTTCTGGTTCTTTGCGATGCTCTGAACCCTTGAGCCCTCTTAGATGCCGGATGATCAAGGGTGCGGAGCTCCTGCCATCAAGCAGAAGCTACAAAGCCCAATCAGCAGGAGAGGAGCAATTGCTGCGCTCACGGTCTCAGAGCTCTTCTGCTGATGAAGAAGAGCAGAGTCCGGGCAAATTGGGAATGAGAAATCAGCATCCAAGCAGAGCTCTGAGTGACCTGGCTGGGAAGGAGGCAGGGAAAGTTGGCATCAGTGGCGATGGTGTTTGTTCAGAGCATCTTTAATCACATCCCACGTCATCTCCATCAGCAGGAAGGTGGCAATCAGGGGATGGGGCTGCTCTGTGCCATTGAGGCTGTGCTGCTCTGGAGCACAGAGGGCCGTGGATTGGGAGCATTTGGCCTTTTGTGGGCAGTGAGGGGTCAGCCCACACCGTGCTGTGGATTGGGATTGAGATGCTCTTGCAGAGGGAGCTAACGAAAGACAAATGCAGTGTACCCTCTTATTTGTATTTTTTTTTCTCTACCTTCCTGCTTTGTAGTGGTAAAATGATAGAATTTCATGCAGTCAATTGAGGCTATTGAGTTGTTTTGCCACTAAAGTGCTGGAGCATTGACTGCATAGATCCACTGCGTCCCCTCGGAATCACATCCCTTTTAACAATGAGCCGTTGTGGGAGGACCAGGACGGCTTTAAAAGGTTTTCCAGGGTTGTATTTCTGCCTCTCGCTCTCCCACTCCATCCACTGAAATCAGACCTGAGGCTGTATCAGGGGACAGGGGAGCTCATGGGGTGGTCAGACCCCATGTCTTCTAACCCAGCATCCCCCCGCCAGCCCATAATACCCAGCTCCTGCATCCTTGCTGCATCACCTGCTTCTATTAGTGCCTGTGATATTTATGAAACCCAGCTCTCCAACACCCAGCCCATTCTACCCCTCCGTCCTCTCATTCCTGGCTCTTCGGTGTGTGCTCTTTTAATAACTGTAACCCATCTGATAATGTTGTTATAAATTAATGATCTGTTTACAACCTTAACTCTGTTTTAATGAAGATTTTTTGTTGTTGTTGAGGAAAATAAAAGCTGCTGTAATTATACCTTGTAACTGCAGGGTTTTATAGCCGGTGAACTCATCCAACAAGCAATTTCGATTAGTTTATCCAGGCAAATATTCTGGTGTTGATTTCATATATATAAAAAAATACACAGCGACTTCGGTGAGCGGCAGAAATAATTTCTCCTGGATCCCTCTGTGTCTTGCGTCTCGAGAGCAAAGTGCTGCAGGATTTTGTGATGTCTGATGGAAGCTGAAATTGTGCCTTTGTCGGAGTGTTAAAGGTGTCTCTCGTTGGAGCAGCTTTGTATTTTCCCCAGGCTTGTGTCTCAGACGGCACCTCACCTTACAGCAACGTGAGGGGAAACAGCCCTCACAGCTCAGAGAAGCTGTGGGTACCCCATCCCTGGAGGTGCTCGAGGCTGATTCAGACCTCGCTCATCTCTGCTTTTTTACTCATGTTGCGTTTGCAAGTTCCAAGGCAGCACCTGGGCATGAAAGCTGGTGTGGGCTCCGTGCTGGGGGCGCGTTGTCCCAGTGCTGGTAGCAGCAGGAGGAGCAGCGTTGGGGCTGTGGGGCTGCTGGGCACACTGCTGTCCGAGCCCTGGGGAAGGGATCAGGAGCATTGCAGGAGATCAGGGCCTTAATTTTCTCCCTTATTTTCCTTCCATCCCCCTGCAGATCTGTGTAAAGCATCTCCTCTGTATCGTTTATTCATTCGTGTTCCAGCACAAAAAAAGCTCTGCCTTGGGATGGAGATATCTGCAAAAATGCGAGGTCCTGTGAATGGGGCCCCCCCCGCTCAGCCCTCAGAGGTCATTCCCTCTCCATCACAAACCCTTTCTAACCAGTTGCCTTGTGTGCACGCACAGCGACGCACTCAGATGAATCCCTGATCTCCTCCATCCGATATCCTCTTTTCTTAACATCTCCAAAGCAGAAGAGTGCAGACCTGGAGCATCGCAGCTGTGAGGTGGTTCATCTCTGCTGCAGCCCAGGAGCTGTGCTGCCGGGGCATCCCCTCCTCAACTCATCTTTTGTATTTACTGCACATCCCCGTGCTTTTACGGCCCATCCCCTCTGGGCCGCCCCATTACCCTCTTCTATCCCCAAACTTTCAGCTTTGTTCCCAGCATCCGCCCCGAAAACCACCTGAGGCTGAGCCAGCTGCATCACAGAGCTGCTCTGACAGCAGGGAAATTATTAATAACCCGACGTCTAATTATGTGCGTCTTAAGCCTGCGCTGACATCTTTTCCAGAGGACGGAGGAGGGGTTTTGGGGAGACACCTCGCTGTTTAATAAATAAAAGAAGAGATTCATAAAGTGTCTGGCAAGCACATTCCTCACATGGAAACGTTACGGAATAACGCAGGATGAATAATAGAAAAGGTTATTGAAAAATTCATAATTTCCAAGCGCCGGTGGAGGCGAGGTTTCCGTGCCGTTTATTTGCCTGTAGAAAAGTGATTAAAATATATGTTATTGTCCCGTCTGTAAGAAAATGTTTTATGAAGTGGATACTAGCACGACATTTGAAAAATCCATTTCGTTGCGTTTAGTGGTGGGAGGTGGGGGGGGGGGGGGGGTTCTGTGAGCTGCGTCATCAGGGCGCCAGAAAAACATTAAAATTGAAAGAAATATATATGTGTAATATCCATGGGAGGGGTGAGGGCTATTTAGGATGCCCTGCCTCTCAGCTGTGTCGTTTTACTTCATTTTCATGCCTTTAGCATTAAGGTTGGAGTGAGATTCCTTTGGCTTATTTACTGCTTTAATTGCTGAGATGGGGCACAGGGGCTCTGTGCGTGGATGGGAGGATTTCTGCAGAGTTTGCTATTGGGGAAATACTGAGGTGGACACAGTGGGTGGTTTTGGATGCTTTCTGGAGTTTCTTGTGAATCTCACTGGGCATCAAGTCGACCTCATATGGACTCAGGCATCAATCCGACATCAGGGGGATGTGGGCATCTGGTCAGCCTCAGTTGGGAGCTGATCATCAAATCAACCTCAGGTGGAACTTTGGGATCTGGTGAACCGTACAGGTGTGTAAGTGGATGGAACTTGGCTGTGTGTGAGTTGTGCAGGTTGACCAGCTGGGACTGATGGAATTCAGGATGCTGGGTGCTTTAGAATGACTCCACCAGCATGTCTGAGCCTTGCATTGTGCCCTTAGCTTTGGCATGGGAACTTGGAGGATTTGGGGTTCTGGGGATGCTGAATGCATGTCTCCACTATAAAATCTGGGCAGCCTGGCAGTGCATGCAGTGCTCTCTGGACAAACACTTGGGCCAGAGCAGTGTGTAAAGGTGCATTCACCCATGGGATCTGTAGAAATCCATGGGAAAACCGTTTTTCCATCACGGATGGTGTGAGTGACTCTTCAAGGGTGGACCCTTGGCATAGCCACACTGTACAGGAAGGTTGTGCCATGCTAACCCCCACTTTATGCTTTTTATATATAGCCCACACGCACTGAATTTACCTGAGGATTAAAGGGGCAGAGCCAGAGCCCGTGCTCTGTTAATGTTGTTGGGGATGCGTCATTCACATTAGCCTGGATCTGTCCCCAGGAAGAGGTGACAGCTTTTCATCCCCCCCTGCTCGTGTCTCAGATCTCGAGCAGGGTCTATATTTGCTGCGTTAATGACTCGGAGCCTATCTGCAGCTCCTCTTTGGTTTTATTCATAGATCCCATCTGGGATTGTCAGAAATAGAAAGGCAAAACCTGCAGAGGAGCCATGTGGCAAGAGAGGACATGAGGCAAATCACTGATTCCAAAAAGAAAACAAGGGATTGATTAAAGCTATTTATCAATCTGGGAGGAGTGGCCACGTATTTTCAATTAAAAAAAATCAAAAGCCAGTGCCCCCCCTTTTTTTTTTGGTATGTTACAAATGTAATACTTTCATTTTGAGGGAGCGTTTGTATTGGACACGTTCACACATCCCAAACTTTGCAGGTCGCCCCATAATTCAGCAGAGCAGCGCACAAAGCGTTGATGTCAGTGGCCTCCATCCATCCATCCTTGTGCACAGAGCCTGGACCCTGTCCCTGCAGTTAGATACCTGGGAGTGCCTGGAGGTGGGCACTGCTCCTGTGGATCTGAAATGGAGCTGTGTTCTCTCCCACAACCCAGAGCTGAGCCAGCCCCAGTTTCCAGCTCCCCCTCCCCATCCCCTGTACCCATCTTGGATGATCTAAATTAAAATCTGTTATCATTTCCCGGATAATCCCCTTTGATGCCCTGAATGCGGCAGAATCTGTCCTGCTTCAACCTTGCATGTAAGTGCTGATAGCTTTTGAACAGCTAAATGGCTTTGTATATCTCATACAAATGTCTGCCTCATCCCCGAGCTGGCAGGCGTGGCGCGGGCGGCAGGGGAAGCTTTATGAGTTACAAGTGGAATTACTTCGGAGAGATGCTAAGAGGGCCAAACCTTTCAGTGCACGTTCCCTTGGCACCTTCTGGCTGGCAGGGCCGGGGCTTGCATTATTTTAACCTCTCTGAGCAGCTAATTGTCATCACGGTGCTGACGCGGCGGCTGCCGTGCAGTTTGTCACTGGGGCTTTGCTGAGTGCCAGCCCCAGCCTGCCTCATGTTGCTGACCTCTGGGAGCTTTGCACTGAGCTTGCACATCTCTCCTGCTGCTTCATCCGGTGCAGCTTCGTCATGAAACGTGCCGCTCTTGGGCTGCCTTCCCTGCTGGGGAGGTGGAGATGTGCAGAGGGATGGGATGCACAGAGGTGGGGATGCAGAGAAGTGTGGGACCTCACTGCAAACTGCAGAGCA
This sequence comes from Perdix hodgsoniae, assembly GCA_035772895.1. NCBI lineage: Eukaryota > Metazoa > Chordata > Aves > Galliformes > Phasianidae > Perdix > Perdix hodgsoniae. The sequence continues at coordinate 4,269,346 of JAPSGF010000047.1, read as the reverse complement.
AGAGGCTGTGCCCTGTGGGTCCCAGTCCCTTGCCATGTCTGCACGCACGTGGCACGTGCCATCACCCATCGCAACGTTCCCACATGCAGCCAGGGCTGTGCTTTGCTGAGGAGGAGGGATGGAGGCTCAGTGGCTGTGGCTGCTGGCCCAGCTGCGTTCGTTCCTCAGAGCTGGCTGCTGCGTGAGCTCATCTGCCAGGCTGGCCAGAGAGCAGTTAAGTGGACTTAACCTTCCGCCTTTGCTTTTGCTTCTTTGGCAAAAAAACAAACAAACAAACATGCTGATGTTGCTGAGCAGGGGCTTTATGTGAGCAAAGGGCTTGGGGAAGGCAGCCAGCAGCAATCTTGGCTCAGCTGGGGTAGCCCTGGGTTCCCCAGCATATCTGAGCATGCATGGCCCCCCCAGCTCCCCTAGGGCTGCCTTTTCCTTTGGGACAGGTGTCTGCAGATGGGGACAGCAGCTGGTGCCTGCGGGATGAGCACGGCTGAGTGCATCCCATCCTGCAGCATCTCTCTGCAGGGAGATGGCATAGCAGAGCTGTGAGCACGGTGCACGTGCTGTCCTTGCAGATGGGGGCTGTGCTCCGCCGGTGGCTTCTGGTGCTCTGGGTACCCAGGCTGTGCTTTGTTTTAGCACAGAATCACAGCATGGTTGGGTTGGAAGGGACCTTAAAGCCCATCCGGCTTCTGTCCTGCTGGAGGGATCAGCAAACTGATCCTGCCCCCTCCAGAAAGGTTCTTTGTAGACTTGTCTTTGGTGCAGGTGGTAATTGAATGTCATCTTTATTCACTGAGTTCCTTTCTCATGAGCTTCCTGCTGGGATTTTGTGCAGATATTTGCAAATCCCCAGGAGTTTTGCTAATTTTGCCACAGCTGTGCTGGTGCACTGCTTGCAGGAGGTGCAGGGAGTTTTCCATTTCCCCATCAGTACCAATAACAGCAAGGAAAAATCCTTCCCAGCAAGGTCTGCTTATGGGAAATGCCACAGGAGGGCTGGAGCTGCTGTGGTGTCACCAATGCTGAAATCAGGGCATTAAGGCACTGCTTGCTCACTGTGCAGTGCAGGACACGGGGAGCAGGGTGGGCTCATGCATTGCACTCAGGGTTTGCATCCAGAGAGGGACTCTCCACCCTCGAGATCGAGCGCAATTAGGCGCATCCTAACGATGTGCCAGGCAGCAGTGTGGCAGCATTTCCCTGCAGAGCCTGGCTTGTAGAGTACGATGAATAATCATGCCTGTCCTGCTCTCCCCACGTGGAAATATTGCGATAAATAAATAAAAGAAGACTCATTTTTCATTTCATTAAGTTTTTCCTCCTCTCTCTCTTTAATTTTCCTTTTTTCCCCTCTGCTTTCCATCAGCTCTCTCCCTCTGGTGAGCAGTTTCCATCCTTGTGGCACTGAGCAGCTCGGAGGAGAGGCTCTGTGTGGCTGACACATCTCTCCCTATGCCATTTCTGGGCGTGAAGATGATGGGGAGTTTCCTCCCTGCCCTGTTCTGGGTCTGCTGTGAGCCCCTTGTGCTGATATGAATGCGTCAGAAGGGCAGGAGTGCCCCTATGGACCAGCAGTGGGGCTGAGCAGCTTGGTGAGGCTCAGCTTCTCCCTGCCCCTATGAGCAGTGCTGTTTGCAAGGGTGTGCATTGATGAGAGCCAGCAGAGGTGGAGCTAGCAACTGAGCCCTTATCTTCATCATCCTCTCCCTGCTGTTTCCTCCCGTTCCTGCTGGGATGTGCAAAGTGCTGCAGGCATCCTCAAGGTGTGCAAGCCCAGCCAAGCACCAGCGTTGTGCAGAGGTACCAGTGTGCTGGGACTTCCCTGCTGTCAACGTCCCTGGGAGCAGGATTGATGGATCCAGCATCCTTCAAGCAAACTGTATCTCCAGCCACGTTCTGGAGTTAAATGACACAAGACGGGGGATAATATATGGGGTAAATTGCAAGGAAAGAGTGGCATAAAGCTGTGGCGGGAGGGATAAATTAAAGCCTTCTGTCACAAAGCCAATAACGAGGAGAGGGGGAGTGGAGAGGTGGAAACAAGAAGGAGAGCATATTTATTTCCAGATGAGGTATGAAAGCAGTGGAGAATCAATGAGTGGAACACAGGGCATCTCATGCATGTCACTGGTGTGTACGCAGCCCGTGCTGCTGGCTGGGACCTGGGGGAGCTGAGGGCACCCAGTTTCTCCAGCCGCAGTTAGAAGAGATGCAGCCTGCTCCTGGCTCACAGCACCACGCTGCTTTGGTTACTTCCAGAGTTGCTCAGAGTTCTTGCAGCAGGTCTCAAGTGCCTGAAGCCGAGTCCGTCCTGTTGGTTGGTGCTCCAAGCTCCAGGCTTGGCATCATCCAGCAGAAGCTGGGACCATCACGGGGAAAATCGGATTCATCCTTCCAGCTTCCTCCAGTCTGAACTTTGAGTGAAGCCCAGAGTTGGATTCTGTGTCTGGACTTCCTATGGGTCTCTGCCAACTTGGGCTGGGATCTGTGAAAGTATCATGCATTGGGCTGCTGTGGGGTTGCTAAGGGTGCACTTTTACACTGAGATGCATTGAAATTTTGGAGGCTGGATTGCATGGGAAAGCAAAGCACCAGCACACTGCTCCCTGCAAGGATGTCAGCCTTGCAGCTGATGCAGTTCGTCCAAGGTCCCTGCAAGGGTCGCAGTTGATGCAGTTCATCCAAGGCCATGCAATGCAGTGAGCTGCAAGCAGCATCCTTTTCAAGCAGGCCCTGTGCTGGACAAGTTTGCAAGCCGGGTGCAGGCATGCAGGTGTCCTCGTGGCTGTGGCTGTGCTGGGAGATGTGCTGCTGCTGCTCAGCTCCCCGCTCACCCCTCTGATAAGGTAATGAGATGCAAGGCTTTGGTGTGTTTGACAAGCTGCTGTCCTACAGCGAGCGAGCCGAGAGTGCTCAGAGGCTGGGAGAGGAGATTAATTAATGCTAAAAGACACAGTTTGATGTGGCAATGAAATTTCGATTATAATAATCTCTAATTATCTTGTAGCACAAGTGCCTCGGCTCTCCCAGGTGTCTTCCCCACTCTGAAATTGTTATTTGTTGGCATCAAAGGCAGAGAGGAGCCCGGGTAGGGGCTGCACACGGAAAGGAGCACATTGCAGGGTGGGGATATCTGCCTGTCCCCATTGGGGGGCACCCAGGTCCTCCACTCCAGGTCACCTTTATCTCCTCAGTATTATGCTGGGATGTGAAGCAGCTTGCTTTGGAGGCGCTGGCCTTGCCTTGGGATGGCTGTGCCACTCCAGAGGTTTACACGATGCTCCTTGGCGAGCAGGAGGCAAAAAAAACCAACAGCCCACATTCCCTTTGTGGGCTGTTTGCAGTCGCAGTGTTGTTTGCAGATGAGCTCGGGGCCTCGCTGGGTAAAAAGGGGACGCTTGGTGAATCCTATTTCACTTCACCAATGAGCTGAGAAACTATTGGATAATGGGTTATGAGTTGTAGATCTGTTTGATTGCATTGTTGCAAAGTGGGAATTGTTTTGCAACATAGATTCTTAATCACTGAGGCATCTATGATTGAATGCGTCGAAAATTGGTTGAAATTGAAAGTTAACTATACTGCAGACGGCTTATTCTTGTGTATAATTGAAAATAAATTCTAATAACTCTTCTCGAAAAGGGCTGCCAGGAGGAAATTTCCAACCTTGCCTTCCCCTCACCCCCCTCCTCCAAACCCAGATCCCCTCCTCTTCCCCTCATTGCCTCTTTGCAGAGCTGGGAGACCAAACCCGATCTCAGCGGTCTCTCCTTGCAGCCGTCAGCTTGCAGATGGGTGTTGTTGTGATGCATGGGGATGGGGATGCTGAAAGGGACAGAGCTGGTGGTTGTGCATGACTGCAGCATGAGATTTGCTGCTGCACAGGGTTTTGTTTGCCAGATATCTCAGCATTCTGTAGTGTTTGTGAGATGGTGAACGGCAGAGAGGTCAGCTGCAAGTCCTGCTGGGCTGCTGTAACTCAAGATCCGAGGGATGTCCTGTGGAATTAGAAATTGTCAAAATTAAGCCTGATAGAAGAGAATTTTATATCCCTAATGCAATTTTAGTGGGAACACGATTACCCTGCGAGACCTCCTGCCAGAAGTTGTTCTGGAGGCTGAAAGCGGAGCAGGAAACGACTGCTCCAGAGAATAACATCAGTAACGTCAAAGCAGGTGATCTCTAAGGGCCCGTCCAGCTCAAGTCGTTCTGTGGCTCTGTGCTGTGCTGTTGCAGGGCATGGGGACGAGCCTTCAGAGTGGGTGTGAGGGCGGATGGGAGCTGTGCTGTGCAGACTCAGCACTCGTCCTTGAGTTCGAGCTCCACGCACAATGCTGTGATGCAGAAGAGCTGAGCCATGCCTCAGTGCACAAGCCTTGCAGTGGGGTTTGTGCCCCTCCGGGCACTTAGAGGGGAGATTCATGCTTCCTGCAGTACTCAGGGCACAGCAATGGGTAAGTCAGGTCTAAGTGCATTATATCAACTTCTGGGATGTCTTCTACGTGGAGCAGAGCTCCGTTGCCCCACGTCTAGATGCCTGCAATGATTCCCTCCCCAGCTTCACACTCCCTGCCCTTCGGGTTCTTTGCTCCATGCATCCCTTCTGGTTGTGCTCCCTGTGCTCCAGCAATTTTCTGCTCTGAGAGCAGAGGCTGCACACCTCAGGTCCTGCCTCGCCGTTTTATGCAGACCACGGAGGTGAAAATCAAATGGTAGCCTGCTTTTAGCAAGCCTGTGGCACTCTGCTGAGGGGTTATTCTTCGTGGGACGAGAGGTCAGTTTTGTTTGACAAAGAGAAAGGGGCTTTCATGCATCTTCTTGCTGTGCTCGAGCTATTTTTGTCCCTTTCTCCACCCTCGTGATGGGATGAGGCAGTCCATAAGGTGCTTTCATGGCCTCATTTCAGAGAGGGCTTTGCAGAAGTTGGAGGGATGGGTTATTATTAAGTACTTGCAATGCTAAAGACGCTTTGAAGCCACACCTGGGCTCGTTTGAGATCTGAGCCAGACCACCAGAGAAGAGAGGGGCAGAACAGTGCCCAGAGATGGGGAACAAAAGGTTTTTGTGCACTGACTCTCCTTTGCTGCTTGGGAAAAGCAGGTTGGGCTGTTCTGTGCCACCAGGAAAACTTTGGGCAACGCTGCCTCCTTTTGGAAGAGCTCCACGAGTTGTATGGGGAATAATAGCTGTTTAAAGCTGGGTTAACTGTGGAGCTCTTGGTGAGTTCTGTATCATCGTTACTTAAAGTTATCATCCAAATTTGACATTTGACATCTTTTGGGAGAGCTCCAGCAATGAAATAAAGCGTGAGCTGGACTGCAACCCAAACTGAGCGTGGTGGTGTCTGAGTTTGTATTAGAAAAGTCGCACAAAATCCAATAAATTGATTTTAAATCAATTTATTCAAAGTAGTGCAAACTCGTAACACAGACAGAACTAGTTTAACCTTTGCTTAAATTGATTTTGCTTGCAACAGTAAATTACAGAGTGAGACGGAAGTGATTTAATGGAGGGTTAAGCCTGTTTGAGTGTGTCCTTCTGGGGGACTTCCATTGGTTTGCAGAGCAGGGATGGCCTGGTTGTTGTGAGTACGTGTGGCAATTTGGAGAACTGAGTTTTCTTCTTTCTTCCTTGCTCTGCCACAGCTGTTGGCAGATCCTCCGTCTCTGGGCCTCAGTTTCCTATGGGTGAATGGGGGGAACCTGCTTGTTTTGTAGGAACCTGGGACCTGAACCCAGCCATGCACTGCAGCACCCACCTCCTCCTGCCAGCTCCTCGTTTCCTCCATTTGATTTCCAAAGAGATGAGCTCAGGATTTTGGAGGTGAATGTGATTTCCCCAGTGCTTGAGCAGCACAGATCTGGGGCTGGGAGCTGAGGAGCCTCGGTCCAACCCAACCAATGTTTTGCAGTGGGCAGTAAATTGGCCGTGTTGCTTGTCTGGAGCTGGTGTGATTTGAATTAATCAAATGCTGCTCAACTACAGGAGGGGGAAAAATAGGGTCTAGATTGACAGAAGAAATGGAGTGGTGATAACTGTGTTTTAATCCAGTAGCTTAGGGCTTAGAGCAGTTGCCTGGTAATCAATCCTGCTTTTTGCCTGGGGAATGTGAACCTGCAGCTCCTGGGAACTGCTGAAGGACGTTCACGGTTGGGAGATGCTCAGCTGCCCTCCTGCTGGCACGCTCTGCTTTGTATACAAATAGGGATTTATTAATTAGGAATCCGAGTGGCTCCTTCGTTCCGAGGTTAGGCTGCTCGCCGGGGAAGCTCTGGTCCCTATTCTCATTAAGCTTTAATTATACAAAGTAAAATACCATCAGCAGGAGGGAGTGAGCCCCCTGAATGCTGGATGAGGGGCATTGGCTGGGAGGTGGCCACGGCATCCAGCCCTGTGATGAGGGGCTGAAATGGTGCCGAGGGCTGAGGCTTTGCTTTGAAGCTTTTCCACATCTCCACGGCCTCTCAGAGCTGCTGCCACTCGTGGATTCCTCTCATTGGGGTTTTCTCCAGCCAAGCCAGGTACCGCTGCAGAGCTGAGGCTGCTGCTGACTTCCATACCCATCTGTGTGCGTCCCAGGAGCCTACACAGTTAGGGGGATAATTAGTAGCTGCCACAAAGGAGGCGGAGGGGCACTAAGCCCTTCTGCTCAAATTTTAGAACATCCCCTCTCTGAGAGGAAGGGGTCTCCAGGTTTTCCACCAGGGCATCTCCATCCCCATTTTCACAATGCCATCAGTAAGGCAAGGAGCAAGGTGGGAGTTTTCTGGCTGAGATACAGCCACGTCTCTCCATGTCTTGCTGCTCTGCTCAGCAATTTGCTTCCAGCTGGGGATTAGGAACAATTTCCTCTCTGGAAAAGCAGTGCTGCACTGCACAGCTGCCCAGACTGTCACCATTGCTGGGGGTGTTCTGGAGCTGTGGGGATGTGGCCCTGAGGGATAGTGGGTAGTGGGCACAGTGGGGTGAGATGGGGATGGGTTTGGGGATCTCGGAGGTCTTTCTAACCTGAATGATTCTGTGATTTCTTCAGTTTCCACTGTATCCCTTCCAGCCTTGTGTTCCAGAGCTGGGGTCGGAGCGCAGCTGTGCAGGAGTGGGGCAGTCAGTCTGTCTGCTTCCATCTGTCTGTCTGTGGGCTCAGCCTCACCAGAGGGAAGGGAGCTTTAATGAGTTCACGTTTTGGAAGTGCTCTCAACTCTTCAGGTGAAAGTTGCTCTCTGGGAGAAGTGCAAAGAGCGCTGATTTGCATTCTTATTGCCAGCAATATCCATGGGGAGAGAATGTCAGAACAGCTGTTATGTCAAATTACCTTCCTTCAGTAACAGGGGATTTTATCTGTCATCTCATGGAGGGCAGAGGCACTTGCACCCCTTGGGGAAAGCCTGCTTTTGCATAGTTTTTGCATCCAGCGCTCAGTGGAATGGCTCAGCTTCAACCAGCACAGTGCCAAAGGAACACAGAAATGGGAGAGGGATGGGGACAGGTGGCTCCCATCCCATCACCCAGCTCCCATCCCATCACCCAGCTCCCATC
>JAPSGF010000047.1:4232806-4261803 GCA_035772895.1 Perdix hodgsoniae | reverse complement strand
ACCCAGCTCCCATCCCATCACCAGCTCCCATCCCATCACCCAGCTCCAATCCCATCACCAGCTCCTATCCCATCACCCAACTCCTTCCCACCCTGGGCTATGGCAGCAGCTCGGTCCATCCTGCGCCATGCAGCCTTCATTGCAGGCTTTCACTGTAATCACTTCTTAATTAACTCAAGCGACGGCTCTATTTCTCGGAGCCCATTTCCAAAGGCTTAATTTTATTTCTACACAAAATTAATATTTTACGTTTTCTGCTCGGAAGGAAGGCAGCATCCACGGGAGCAGAGGAAACAGGGCCGCGTGTGATGCCGTCTGTATTTTCCCAAGCAGCAGCAGTCAATTGCCAGTGATCATTTGCAGGGAGGAAAAAATGGAAATAAAACCAGGCATGAATCAAGATCATTAAAAGGCTCCATCTGGACCGAATTAAGGCTGGGTTGTGTCAGCAGAAGCTGGCCTTTCCTGGACAGTGCTGTGCCCATCGCAGCGGGGGCACGGAGCCTGGCTGTTGCCATCTCCATCTTTATATTTAGGTTTTGGGGCTGGGATTTCATACAGTGCTGTGATTCAGGGCTGGGCTGCTGGGCTGCTTCAGTAGCAAATGTGTCATCATTGCTGGTTTTGCAGCTGGAGACCCCAGGCTGGAGCAGAGCCTTGGTCCCACTGCAGCAGTGTGCCTCAGTTTCCCTTCCCACGAAGCCACGCTGTCCCCTTTTGGGAATTGCTTTGATGCACACTGGGGCCATTAGAAGAGCAAGGAACCACTCTGTTGTCCATGTATGGGGCTGTAGACCATTGACCCCCTGTCTCCGGGAACAGCCTGGAGCAAGTCTAAATGAAATTGTACCTGAGGGGAATCTCTGCCTTCCCCTCCTGCTAATCCTGTGCATGTGGCTCAACCCCTAAGCTGCTCAGTGGCATTAAGTTTCTAAATAAGCTCCGGATGGGACGAGGCCACAAATAGAGTTGGGTGCCCTCAACCAGGTGACCCAGAGGGCTCCAGAACAGCCCATGGGTGGATGGGCTGGATGCCCACAGCCCAGCAGCTCCATCTTGAAGCTCCATCTTTTAATGCAAGAGCTTGCTTTTTCTCCAAAAATAAAACCTATCTTAGGTGGGCTGGTGAGGATGGCGGCAGGGTTGTGGTGCAAAATGTGGGAGAAGCATTGGCATCACCTGCATCACTGCAGGGATGATGGCACCCAGGGTGGGGGTGTTAATATTGCGTGTTATTAATTATAATTACACATGTAAGCATTGATGCTTAACTCCTTGCTCAGAGTTTGCCCATGCTCCAGGCATAAAGAGCAGAGAGGCGATGCCAGCCTGGAGTTGAGTGTTGGAAGAGAGGCAGAGGAACGCTGGGAGATATTAAATCTCTGCAGTCATTCAGCAGCTCCATAATTCATAATCCTGAAACGCACAGGCTGATAATTGCCCTAATCACTGGAGAAACATGGCCAAAATGTACTGAAATAAGCCATAAAACTCATTACAAGATAACAAGATTCTATCTATTCTCAGAGGTCGCGTTAAAGCTCGGCGGGTCAGGGAGTTAATCACCTCCTCCAGTGGATGCAATACCGATCAGCACAGCTCGCTGCAGCACTGCTGGGCACTGCATCCCAGCCCATGGGAAGGGGCTTTTGGTTCAAATAGATCCATGGGGCGCATGCATGTTTTTGGGAGGATGGCAACTCATTTGCTTTGCATCCATCCATCGCTCTTGGGTTGGATGAGCTTTGCCCCAGCCTGTGTCCCGGCTGTGTTGTGCCTATGGGGGGCTGCAAGCATCATTGCTTCCAGGGCCAAAAACTCAGGCCCTGTTTGAGCAATGTCCCTGGAAGGTCTCCCTGATCCAGAGGAGGGTTTTGCCTCCCCGTCGGATCCGTGTGATGGATATTGTGCCTGCAGCTAATCCGTAATCCTTGGTAAATGCTGCTGATGAGTCAGTGCTCATTTAACATGAAATAGCCCTCCTGTGAAATCCATCTCCATGGATTTAGCAGAGCTGCTTGTTGACTAAATATTAATTGGTTATTAGAGGTACGGGTGAGGAGGGGGAGATGAGCTTTCCTGGGGCTGTGGCTCATTCTGCCTCCTTTGCACATGCCCTTCTGTCCCTGTCCTGCTGTTCGTGGGCTCTCAGTTCCTTCGGTGTCTGAGCTCCCATTGCTCAGCTTGCAGTCCTGCACTGGCTTACCCTGCTCAGCCTTCTTTCTTCCCGTTCATGAACTTAACATATATTACATAGTTTCATTTTGTTCCTCTGCTCTGGGGAAGATGTGTGAGCCACTGCCCAAAGCATCACCTCTGCTAATGCAGAGTGCTGAGAGTGGACCCAGCGCAGCATCCCAGGGTGATTGTCAGTAGTTTGTTTAATGCAACATTTTTCCGACAAGAAAGAAGTCAAGTGAATGTTTTCAGCCTTCTTTTGCCTGTGTGGTTGCATGGGCTGAGTCCCGCTGGGTGACAGAAGCAACAGTTCAAAGCTGCCATGCATTTTTCTGTCCCCTAATCCTCCCCCCTGCGTCAGGAGGGATGGCAGGCAGCCCTGTGGTTCTGCAAATGAAGCTCCCCACAGGTGCAGGATGTGTTGCTTCGCCCAGCATGAAAAATCGATAAATAGGCTTCCTGCAAAAAAGAAATGAATACAGTGCATAGGAAACCCTGCTACGAAGCATGGAGAATGAGAGCATCTCCCCTGGCTGCGGGGCTCTGTCCCCACCTAGCGATGCTGCAGCACAGAGCTGCTGTGTGTGCAGGATGTGCTGCTGGTGCAGTGCTGCATTCTCACCCGGTGTAATGCTGCTTTTTGGGGCTCCCATGCAGTGGGAACACAGCACCCAGCCCTGCTGCAAGGAGGGAGAAGAGTTAAACCGGTCAGGTTTGCTTCTTGCAAAGCCAAAGAGGGACCTCGTGAGTTGAAACTGGTGAGCAGCAGCTCCTGGTTTTATGGTTTTATGGCACTGCTTTGAGGAGCAGACAGCAATTCGTTAAGACTGGGCTGCACAGCAAGGAGGGCCCCCTCCAAGAAAGCATTACCCGTTACAAATGGGCAGCACTGCCCTGTTCCAGTTTGGTGCTTTGCAATAGAAACCCACCGATGGCCACGAGCTCACGAGTGCAGCCAACTGAGCCCTTCTCAATCAGAAGGATTTCTTTTTTCCTTGCATATGCCCTCAGTAAATGTCTGCAAGCTGCAGACTGATGCTTTGCACAGGGATGAGAACAAATTTCTCATCCCTCCTTGCAATAGCTGAGGTTGTATGGGGTGCTTCTGCTCCTATCTGGTTTATGACACATAGCTCGTGTGCTTTGGAAAGGTGGGCAGGGAGGTGGATGGATGTGATGAAACTTCCCTGCAATAATAACCATCCCCCCTCGTGCTGAGGGTTTCCCAGCATCATCACCTGAGTGGTAGAGTGCAATGAGATGAGCTCCTCCCTGCTGCCTCCACATCCACACTGGTCCCCCTTCAGCTGTGTTGGGCTTCACGGCAGGTCCTGGTGTCCCCTTTGGGGTCCTCCCCATATGTTCCCCAACTCCTTCCTTGGTAAAGGGGCAGCAGCTGTGTTTGTGTGTGCACGTGTGTGTGTGTGCACACGTGTGTGCTTGCATGTGTGTGTGTGTGCACGTGTGTGCGTGCACATGTGTGTGTGTGCATGTGTGTGTGTGTGCACGTGTGTGTGTGTGCATGTGTGTGTGTGTGCATGTGTGTGTGTGCACATGTGTGTGTGTGCACGTGTATGTGCGTGCACATGTGTGTGTGCGTGTGTGTGTGTGCACATGTGTGTGTGTGCACATGTGTGTGTGCACATGTGTGTGTGTGCACATGTGTGTGTGTACATGTGTGTGCGTGCACATGTGTGTGTGTGCATGTGTGTGTGCATGTGTGTGTGTGTGTACATGTGTGTGTGCACATGTGTGTGCGTGCACATGTGTGTGTGTGTGCACGTGTGTGTGTGTGCACATGTGTGTGTGTGCACATGTGTGTGCGTGCACATGTGTGTGCGTGCATGTGTGTGTGCGCACATGTGTGTGCGTGCACATGTGTGTGTGTGCATGTGTGTGTGTGCACATGTGTGTGTGTGCATGTGTGTGTGTGTGCGCACATGTGTGTGCGTGCACATGTGTGTGTGTGCATGTGTGTGTGTGTGCACGTGTGTGTGCGTGCACGTGTGTGTGCGTGCACATGTGTGTGTGCACGTGTGTGCGTGCACATGTGTGTGTGTGCATGTGTGTGTGTGTGCGCACATGTGTGTGCGTGCACATGTGTGTGTGTGCATGTGTGTGTGTGCACATGTGTGTGTGTGCACGTGTGTGTGTGTGCACGTGTGTGTGTGCATGTGTGTGTGTGCACACATGTGTGTGTGTGCACATGTGTGTGTGCACATGTGTGTGTGTGCACATGTGTGTGTGTGCATGTGTGTGTGTGCATGTGTGTGTGTGTGCACACGTGTGTGCCTGCCTCGCCAGGTGGAGGTGTGCAGTGGCACACAACGGAGCAAAAAACCACAGCGAAGGGAAAAGTGGACTTGTGGAGATGTTTGAAAGTAGGGAGTCCTTAAAAAGAAGGGGGAAGACAAAGAGAGGAGTGGGAGGAAAATATCGTTCAGTTTTTGCCATTTCAAAGCTTTGAGCTGACCTGATTTCAAAGAATGCCTGTGTAATACTTTCCCTTTTTCTCCTTTTTTTTTTCTCTCTCTGTTCAATAGGTAAGTGGCATTTCGTTCTACTCATCCTTAAGGCAAAGTGGGACTGTTTTCTCTCACACGGGTTCTGAGCTGCTCAGCGGTGGACCAGCAGCAGCACAGGTAGGGCCAGCAGCCCCAGGGCTGACGCACAGCCCTCCGTTGTGCCCAGTTTGGGGACAGCCTCTGGGAGAGCATCAGTGCTGCGGCAGCAGAGGGAGATGCTGGTGGGTGGGAGATGGAGCTGTGGGTGGCACTGTGCATTGGGTTCTGTGGGTATCTGTGCAGGAATGGCCTTCCTGGCAGCTGCTGGTAGGAGTGAGCTCATTTCTCAGGGCTCTTCCAGTTGTGCTTTCAGTGAGTGTGCTGACTTAGTCCAAAGATTTGGCCTGGAGTGGCAAACCTGAATTACAGCAGCCAACTCTCTGGGCAGCATCCAGGAACGGGCAGGAAAGAATTATTGTCTCCTGCCCTGTTTTGCTCTGCAGTGAGATATCTTCATAATGTGAGCAGAGCAGGGGATTGCTGGGCTGCAGGGAGTCTGGCAAGAGAGAAAAAAAGTGACTGTAGACAACAGGGAAAGCACCAAAATGAGGGGCAAAGTGTCCTTTCCCTGCTGGCATCCCCCCCTGCACACGTTTGTGTGTTTGCAGAATAGAATGGAAAATTGTAAATGGCAGAAACACTTTGGTGCAAGCAAACAGTGTTTCCTTTGCTTTGGGGATGGCTGAGGCTCTGCTTCGATGTCCCATGCATGGTGGTGACAGCAGTGCCCTGGGGGACCTTGGGTGGGTGGGAACGGAGTGCAGCGCCCCGAGGGGAGCTGAGCTGAGAGGCAGAACAGCGTGCATCCGAGGCAAATATTTGGACAGTCTCAAGGCCGTGTTGAAATGAAGCGTCAGCTGTTAATGGTTGATCCTGCAGGGAGCAGCGGGGTCCTCCTGCAGTGCTCAGATTGGAGAGCGATGCGCGGGGGCTGCGCTGCCGTGGGCACGGGGAGCACTCAGCTCTGGGCTCTGTGCTCACAGCACGGCTTGGATAAGCAGCCAGGTGAGCTGCTGCCGTGACCCTTTGCTGTGCTGTGGTGTCAGGAAGGTGCCACGTCTTTGGGCAGGGGCTGCACGGGGTGGGTTGGGGCGGTGCTGGATGGAGGTGTTCTGGTTTTAATGAATGAGATGGGGTGTGTAGGTGGGCTGGGGATCCTGGCAGTGCAGACCCAAGCTGGAGCCCTCTTGAGCGGCGTCACAGGAGTTAGGAGTCTGAGATCCCTCTGATCTCACTTGTCCTCCTGCCTCTTCCCTTCACACCCCTTTCTGATCTGCCTTGCAGAATTGCCATGTTGACATCCCACAATTATTGTAATTACCTGTAGAAAACATGGCCAAAGCCTGTGTAAATCAGAGGGCATTTAACCCCTTTGGTGCCGAGCAGCCCAGGCTGCCGTGCCTCTGCTGAGTCTGCTCCCACTGACCTGGCTTTGTTGCAGTCCCTGTGCTGAACACCAGCACTGTGGGTGTTAATCTCCCCTTGCCCAGCCCCAGCCGTGTCAGCATCTCCTCTGCAACAGGTCGTGCTCCTCCCTTCCCTTTCACCCCCTGGTTCTGGACAAACACCGACCCAGAAGGGAGAGAAAAGGAATTAAATTAACGAACACAATTTCTCCCTGTCATTGAACTCTGACTAATGAGTCTATTTCTGGGTAATAAGAAGGAGCAGGAAGTGACAAGGCACTGTAATGAATTAGTGGCCCAGAACCTCGTTAGTCAGAATAATCTTTCCATGAAAGATAAACGATGCAAACATTAATTATGGAGCTGCTGCGGAAATGCATTCTGTTATTTGGCATCCCGAGACATCTCTCCAAGTTATTGCTGGAGCAGGGTGGGGTAGAGAAAAAAGCAGGATTATAAAAAAGAAGCTGTGATGATGCATAGCTGCGCTGCAGACGTGTCTGATCACTGTGATGTGACGCAGATCTGAGCTGCGGTGATTTCCTGGGGACACCCGGATGGATGGGCACTCCTGCCTGCTTGCATGGCTGCCCATAAGGATACCCCAGGGATGCAAAGAGATGCGCCCTCCGGGGGTTAAAAAGCCAGCTGGGAGCACTGGGTGGTTGATTCGCCTTTTGATACAGGGGTGTGGATGCTGAGATGAAGGCTGTGTGCCCGCAGCTTGGGCACTGCTGCTTTCTGCAGGCGGTGGCTTAGGAGTGGGGCAGGTCCACACCAGCGAGCCACAGCTGTGCCTCAGTTTCCCACAGCAGCAGCTGAACCTGGGATGGGTTTCTCTGGGGAGGATGGAAGGAGGACCACCTTAATCTCTCTCTCATTAGAGGACAGGGAAAATCAATCCGCCCTCACTCCACTTCCCATCTTCTGGCTGCTCCCACCTCCACTGTATCAGCGCAGCTCGTCCCAATTTTCCTCTTTGTTGTTTTTATTACTGATGTATTCAGGCAGCTGCTTGCAAATTTCAAAGAGGCAGTGCAGGGAGGTGGCTCTCAGCACCAGCTCTGCCTTCCAGGTGCAATTACTTTGCAACACAACTTTATTTTGCGCAGCATCTCTCCTAGCAGGCAGCCTGGGAAGCACCTGATGGGCCTCTGGTTGTGGGGGCATCGGAGGGAAACTTCTGTATCAACAGTGTGTGCATAAGCTTTTAATTCTGCAGTCACAGCAGTGGCACCTTGGCACCCAAATAATGGGCTGCAGACACATTGTGCAGTGCTGTGCTTTAGCTTTGGTGCTCAGGGTGGGTTTATCCCAGCAGCAGATCCTCACCCACATCTCAGTGAGTGTTGCTAGGGCAGTGTCAGTGTTCCTTGCAAACCTTTCTCTTGGCGTCCCTGAATGGGGGATCACTGCTAATAGGATGGCAGAGCAATGTGTTGCATTTTCCAGGGGGCTGTGAAGGTACAGCATCTGCAGCGAGGAGGTGCTCAGAAAGTGCCATGCTGGGGCATTGCCAATACTTCACCTTGCTGCAGGTGCGTTGCTTTGCTGTCTGTCTGCTTAGAGCCATCTGGGTCTCAGCCTGCACTGCAGGTGGGGGGCTGCCCCTGCCCTCCCTGTGCAACTCCTTTCCCTGGAGAGGCTTCAGGCAAAGGCAAGAAGGGATTGAGGAGGGATCCTGGCTCTCCCCGACTGGTTTTGCTGAGCTCAATCACAGTGTAAAATGGTGTTATGCTCCGTGTAATCATCGCCATCATCACAGCTATTGTCTCAAGAAGGGGAGAGAGAAAAGAATGAACCCACATCTCATCATCTTAAACATTTTATTATTGTTTTCTGCCAGTTGTTAGCTGGTCCCTAAGGTAAGGGAAGGGAAAAACAAGCTCAGCTGTGCTCACGTGCATCACAGGGCTGTGGGGACTGGGGCTGGGAGAAGGAAAGTGCCCCAGCAGCTCTCAGTGTGCCAGGCTGTTGTGTTTCTTGTGCCTCAGATGCTCTTCTGCGTGTTCAGAGTGCATGGGAATGGATCAAACAGGATGTGCTCCTTTCTGCTGGGGCGTGCAAACCAGGCTGGGTGATAGCAGCTGATGGGGAGCGAGAGGAGATGGCTCCAAAGCTCGGCAAGGGAGGTGAGAAGGGGGAGGAAGGGCAGCAGAAACCCTGCCACCTGCATGGCCTGGGGACCCCTGTGCCCACCCATTGGGGTTCACAGAGCACTGGACCAAAAACTATTGAGGTTTCAAAGGGCATGGAGGTTTCAGTTGTGCCTGATTTTGGAGAGGGTGTTGAATACTGCCTTTTGCAAAACATCTTTTGGAGGTGGCTGTCCTTGCATGGTCTGACACCCCCAGCAGGGCATCCCCTGCTGTCCATCCCCAGATTTCCATCCCCTCCAGCATGGCTGATGCACCACAGCCCCCTAGAGATAACTGACTTGGGAAGAAAACCCCCCAGAAAAGCCCCCAGAGATGTGCTTTTACAGCCTCGATGCTCCTGACTTCGTTGGCCGTAACAACGCACGGCTCAGGCTGTGCAACCAACTGGGCTGTGCTGTCCTCGCACGGCTCTGCAGGGTACTGCACTGCTGTGTGCAGAGCAGGGCTGCGTGCTGCAGGGCTGTGCTGGGGCAGCAGGGCTGCACGCTTCTTTCTCCCCGTCCTCATCCCACGCTGCATCTCCAGGCTGAAGCATCCTGAAAGGGGCGATGCTCTCAGTGCTGCCCCACAGCTGGGGACCCCCACCTCCTGCAGCCCCCCGGTGGCTCAGGGCACCTTGGCTGCAGCCTCCTGTCCCAGGTCCCCCTCTGCCATCTGTGCCAGGGTCGTTAAAAGTGTGAATTAGTGCTTGTCGTGCAGTGCTACTTAAAGGTAATGAAGTTTACTTGGCTGGGTAAATTACCAGCTCTCTTTAAATGGCCCTTTTTTTCCCTTCATTGCTATGCAGATGTATGCTAATGCGATGGTCTCCAAACACAACTTTGATGACCTTCTAATTTTTATTTATTTATTTACTCGAGGAAGCAGTTGGGGCTGTAAGTGTAATTTAATTAGCAGCCCCATTTCAGAGGCTTTCCTGACAGCCAGCCCGGGGGCAGGGGAGGGGAATGGGGCTATGGGGGTGTCCCAGGTGGGTCTTGCACCCCTGGGGTGCATTTGGGTAATCACCGTGCACTTCTGGGGCTTAGCAGTGCATTGTTGTGATGTGGATGAGCAGAAGGAGGGCTGTGATGAATATGGGGAAGTTTGCATGTAGGCTTAGCTTGGCTCTACGCAACACCCGAGCATCTCCTGCAGGCTGGGAGCACTGAGATCCTTGGCTGTTCCTCTGAATTGGTTACTTGGGTGTGCAGAGTGCTTTGGGACCGGGGATGGCAGTGAAGGCTGCAGCCCCTCCTCTTGCAGGCTGCCGGCCTCTCTGCAATGAATCACAGCCCAGCAGCATCGCCTGCGACGCCTCTGCTGATGGATCTGGAATTTCTCCCCTGCAAGGAAACGTGTGGCACAGCAGTAATCGGGCTGGCCTGGGAACTGAATGCCTGTGGGTTTGAGATTCACACCCCTAAATCCCACATTCCCTTCCACTTTGCCCTACACTGCTTTGCCCCTTTGCATTCCCGAGCCCCTCAGGCAGTGTGCTCTGACATGGCAGCTCCAGCTGCTGCTGTCGTGGTTTGCCTTTGTTTGTGGCAGAGGCGCCCATGAGGTTCCCCTGCTCATCCACAGATGGGTGAGGAAACCCTCGAAAGGCATTTGTCAGCAAAACGTACCCAGTTTTGTCCTCTGCATGGTACTTGGGTCCCAGAGCAGGGCTGGCTGCCCCCAGACCCACCACCAGTATGATGTGCTCACCTCACAGATGTCCTGGCATGGGAAGGGTGAGAGCAATACCAGCTGGAGGTCCTTGGAAAAAGCCAGGAGGAGCCCTCAGCAGGCGGGCTGGTGCCCAGGTGCCCATAGGAGGTGAGACACGCCACCACAGCCCCTCGTCCCTTTAGCCTAGGGCTACAGGGTCAGCCCATCAGCATCTCCATGGACAGAGCAGCTCAGAAGCCCAAACAGCTGAGCAACTCAAACACCTCTCTGCACAGTGCAGGCAGGGAGCCCTGCAGGCTGCGTGCCTCTGCCAGCCCCTCTCCTCCCCCAGGGGACGGAAGCATGAAGCCATCTTGGTGCCCATCTGCTCCGCTCCGGATCAGGGCTGCTGGCATCAAGAAGGCAGCTCCAACTTTTATCGGTGCCTTCATGTCCTCCGATTGACTGATAAACGGGCTCCTCGTTATGTTTTTGTGTTTTACTCGGCTTTTTAATTAGCCTAAGGGCCTCATTAGCGGCAGCGGCGGTGGCGGCTCTGTGATCAGCCTTGCCTGGCATCCAGCCTGCATTGTGTCACAGGGGCTGGGCTTCTGTGGGGTCACCTGGACCTCCGTGCAAGGAGCTGCTCCAGCTATTGGAGTCACCCCCAGGGCTCCCTGCCCCATATCGCCACTTCTGGCCCCTTGCTCTGCTCTGCTCCCATTGAGTCCCACCAGTCCCCTGCCCTGTGCTGAACCCCTTCTTCCCCTGATGGAGGTGGTGAGGGTCTCTCTGCCAAGAGGGGTCCCTCTGCCAGGACTCAGTTCTGCAGGGAAGTGTTGCCAGGTGTCACTGTCCCCAAGGTGTGGGGACCCTGATGGGAGCACCCAGCTTTGCCGTGTCACAGCCACACGAGGCGCTGCTCCAGCTGGTGCCCCCTTGCTCTTCCTGTGCCATCAGGCAGCCAATTAGCAAGAAATTAATATTGTGATTAGCAAATATTATGATTTTCTATCTGAATCTGTAATAAGCTGATTATTCACTTGAAGCTGGTAGATGCCTCTGCCTTTTCCATGTCTGGTGCTTATAGAGGAGCATCAGCATCACTGCCTGGATGCGATCCTGGCTGGGGGGTGGTGGCATCTGGTCCTGTGGTGATACCACCACTGCATCCCCACCTCCCTGCCCAGGAAACTCCTCCCTGGGGGCACCTTGTTGGCAGTGCATCCTCCCAGCCCTGATGCTCCATGTAGATCCATCCCTGCAGCTGGCTTTGGGATGCCCCTCTGCCATCCCACTGCAGGGATTTGGGGCTGCTCCCCTGTCGCCACCTCTCTGTGGGTTTTGCAGGGTGGAAGCAGGCAGGGCTCACTGCAGGGCTGCAGCTTGTCAGCAGATGGCAATCCCTTCCTGCAGCACCGCACAGCAGCTCAGTGGCACTTGGGGGACTTTTGCACTCTACCAGAGCCCACCCTCCCCATGCAGCCCTGCAGCCCGCAGGCATCCTGCAGGGCTCAGCTCTGCTCCATCACTTTCTGCTTTCCGTGGTTCCTGCTGCAGCTCGGTGTGGAGCTGGGGCTGGTTTTCCTGCTTGCTTTTTATTCTGGCTAGCTCTCTTTTCTCATATTGATTGCGATGCTTTGTGATTTTAATGTTGGTGAGTGTCCAGGCATGCTGGGGGTATCAAACTGTTCTCTGAAGGGTTGCTTTTCTTTTGCACAGTCTATTGGGGAGGAGTATGCGTCCTGAGCATCGTGCATGCAGGCATTTCAGCCTTTAAGAAGGCACTGGTAACTTTCATCCCGAAGGTTCCCAGCATACTGATGATGGATGAAATGGATAATTTCCTCTGAGTTTTTAAAAAGGGACATTTTCTGTCCTTTTATGGCTGGGGAAGCTGAGGCGCCTGCAGGGTTTTCGCATGGTCATGTGGGCATGGAGAGCAGGAGCAGTGTGGAGGGGCTTTGGGGGCACAGCTTGCCTCCCCATAGCCTGCACTGATCCTGTATCTGCTCAGCCCCATCTGGGACCATTCATTGCCATTCTCTGTCCACGAGCAAAAAGTTTTCCTTAGAAATGGCTCAAATCTGAGGGTTTATGGCTGATGTTAAGTGCTCATAAGGAGGACAGCATGTGGGTCTGAGTCATTCTGGGGTCTGTGTGGGCAAGCCAGCATCCCATCTCTGTCCTATCCATGGGAAGTCGCCCCTATTTCGGGCTGTTTCTCGGTGGAACTGGGCGCTGGGTGAGCATAGATGGCTTTCTGGTGGAGAGCTGAGCACTAGATGGCGAAAACGAGCCGTGGAGCAGCCCTCACCCCTGCTGCTCTCAGCCCATCGTCCGTGCTGAAGAATGGGGGGAAAAGAAAAAAGGAAAAAAAAAAAAAAAGGGGAAAAAAGAAAGGAGACAGGAGCTCACCTCCCTGCCTCCCACCCCCCAAAAAAAGAAAAGAAAAGGGAAGAAGTTAGGGTAACAGGACTTGTGTGAGCGTGGTGCGATGCAGAGCTGCATCCCTGACCTACAGCATCCTCCCTCCAGAGCATCCCAGTGCTCTGCAATGCCAGCCCCAGCACACGAGCATCCCTGTAGCAATCTCTGGGTGCTGTCTGCTCCTCTCCCCTCTCCTCCTGGCTCTCTCTGGGCTCCTGCACGCTGTGGGCAGAGCGGGCTCCTGCTGCCTGGCCATTTGTTTGCTTTGCTGTCGGAGCTGAAATCACTCCTTATTCCAGCAGCTTCACCACATGGGTGTTTATGACCCGTGCCTCAGGCAGATTCCCTCCTGCAGAGAGTTGGCTGAGGCTCTTGCAGCTGCTTTTCCTCCCAGTGCCAAGTCTGGAAGGAGTTTATTGCATGCTAACGCATTGCAGTGCAGCCCGGTGGGGATGTCGGTCTGTCTGTCCTCCATCCGCCTTCACAATCTCTTCCTCCTCCTAAGCCCATCCAAGAGCACAGCAGGGCAGTGATGGCTGCTGGAGCAATGCGGGATGGCCGAGGGAACACAATGGGGACATGGGGGCTCCTATCCGGGCAGAGTCAGAGACACCGGCTCTGTAATCACTGACAAAAAGGAGATTAAAAAGGGGCTTCGTCGAGGGCTTACACAGTGCTGGAGGGAGTTGAGCGGATTGATGCCACGAGGCTCTTTGAGCTGGTGTCAGATTAGAGGAACGAGTGGGCATCAGTTTAAGCCAGGATGCTGCAAAGCAGGACACTGAAGGAATTTGGGTGAATATACATATATTTAAAATATTTTCCTACGTGCTGATTAGTTAATCTCTGTCATTGACTACCCAAGGCAGCAGTCGGAGTAATCAGTGCAAATGACTTCAAAATGAAGCCAAGCTGGTAATTAGGGATAACAAATGTCACGTCATGAAAGCGGTGGTTTGGCTCAGCGGTGGAGGAGCTCTGCAGAGGTGTTCCCTGTGTGCACCCATGGAGGAGATGGGGCTGTTTGCTGGCCCTGGGACAGATGGCACAAAGGGTTTTGGTGTGTTAGCCAGCTCTGCATGGCTGCTGTCTTGGAGCTCATGCTCTCTGATTGCCTTTTTTGGGTTGCTTGAAAGGTGCTGAGGTACTTTTACTGGACAGGAGGCTGGCCATAACCCAAGGCAAGGTAGCAGAACGCGACGATGACTTGTTGCTTGCCGTCAGTATGCTTCAGAGTGAACATCCTCAGGTGTGAATGAGCAATAAGCTGTCTGCAGTGCTCAGCCCCGACCTGTGCTGCAACACAGAGCCAATGCTGGCTGCTTTGGAGGGCCAGGCAGGTTTTGTGTGTTTGTGAAGCGCACAGCAGGGCCCTGATTTCAGCCATTATCTTTGGGGTTCACTGGAGCAGTAATGACATCTGAAAGCTTGGGGTTTTGGAGTGACTGTTCTTACAGTGTTTCTTCTGGTGATGTTTGAAGTATTTTTTTTTTTTTTTTTTTTTTAAGTTGCTCTGTGAGTAATAAAATAAACTCAGGCCATGAAAAAAGAAAAAAAAGAAATCCAAAGCCAACCCACCAGCCGGACCCCTGCAAAGTGTCACCTTCACAGTGATGCAGAGCGTGGCACCGACACAGCCGCCCGTCAGGGTGACACGCTGGCAGATGGCAACGTCTGCTGGGACAGAGCAAGTGAGAAAGCAGAGATCCTGCATCCCGCAGCCACGCACACAGCAGTGAGGGCTGTGGCTCTGCCTGCTGGGACCAGTGCTGGCAAATGGGGCCGAGCCCAGGTCTGCCCAGCATCCTCCTTGAGTTTGTGCAGAGCCCAGCCGCTCCTGCAGCGCAAAGCTGCAAAGCTGGAATGAGCCTGGCACTGTTTGTCTTCCTTTTCTTCCCCTTCTTTCATTTTTATTTTTTTTTTCCCTTCCTCCTTCCTGCCTGTGACTCCAGCAGACATCTGTCTAATGAATGTGAAGGCATTTATACTGGCCAAAGTGAAATGTATGAGGCTGATCGCCTTCATCTTATTACCGCTAATGGGAGCCCGCGTAGATAAATCCTCATGGATCCTGATGGAAACTTACCTTTAAATATCTCGCGTTCCAAGTGAAATATGGTAATGCCGAGTCCAGGGGAAGGGTGAGACCACTGCCTGCTGCAAACCACGGGGCTTAATTTGCTCCTCTGGGGATTTTAGGAGTGAAGGAGGAGGGATGGCAGCTGGGGGTTGGTTTTGGGGACGTGGGTTTGGTGCTGGTTGCCCCGTGGATTGAGATTGCGGTCCCTGATGCTGTCACAGCCACGTCCCTGCTGGGGGAAATTATAAATAAATGCCAATAAGCCCTGAATTCACCGGGTAATTAAATAGCTAGTGGCTATTAAGCACATGCCTAGGACTAAGGCTTAATAAGGCAGTAATAGGTACTGTGCATTTTTACATGTGTACCCAGCCATAGGTGGTAAACCTCAACCCAGGTGCGCTTTAAATAAGCAACTGTAATTTATTAAACGCGGAGCAGCTATCCGGTTACATTGAAATTAAGGGCCTGGCTGGGAGATGAGCCTGGATTTAAAGTATTAAGGGGTCGGCAGTCTCACACGGCGTGCTCTGAAATCTTCAGTTCTCTTATCCTACCCGATGCCGACAGCGTGTGCGTCAAAGCCCTGGCCGTGCTGTGAGCATCACCACGTGTGTGATGTTGGGTTTGCAGGAGGAACAGGGGCACCTCCCCAAGTGGGACAGCAGAAGGTGTCCATGGGGTGGATTTGATGATCCTTCTGGGTCCCTTTTGGGGTGTTCTGTGGCTCTGTAGCGCACTCATGGTGCACATGTTGGTGTAGAATTAACGCACGTTGAGCTACACTTACTGTATGACATCTCCATTACTGGTTCATCGCCTTGAGGGTGCTCAGTTGTTTTTTTTATTCCATCTCTGAGGAGGGATGGGGTGGCTGTGCCCTGCTGCCACTGGAACCTGATGTTTTCATGGGCTGGCAGCATCCCTGCGGAGCTCAGCTCCTCTGCAGCCCTTGGCTTAAGCTTAGCAGTTCTCCCTGCGTGTCAGTGATGGGTTCAGCATTCCTCCAGGAAAAAAAAAACAAGCAAGAAAAACAACAACAGCAACAAAAAACCCCAACACCATAACTGCTGCTGTTTATCCCTCTTATTTTCAGTTCATTTTATGCAGCTTCAACACAGCCGACACTCGCCCAGGTCCATTAATGGAAAATAAAGGTCACGGCTGGAGGCACCGAGCGGTGCCTTCCTGCACAGTGTGTGTGTGTGTGCTCTGAGCTTTTCAATTTTCTTTCTGATCCGGTGCAAGCGACCTGGGCAGGATTGACCCCATTGGACCCAGCTGGCCAGCAGCACAGTGCTCACAGCTGTATTGGGGCAGCAGCATCGCCCTTGGGCTGGGTGCTCCCTCAGCCCCGAGCCTCCTGTTGGTATTTCCAGCCCCACTGGGATTTTTGCCACAGTTTTGCTAGAGGGAAAGTTTTCCCTGGCTGTGCTTGTACGATGAAGGATTTTTTTCCCCCCTCTGCTTTATCCTGATCCCTTTGTAACAGGATCAGCTAAATGAGCAGATCTGTTGCACCAGTCCGCCGGCCCCTGGAGGTGAAAAGCCACTGCAGATTAAAGTGGTTTTTGTGATCTCTGAAGCAGCTGCATTTTACATGTCAACCTTGTTCCGCTGATCCTATTAACGGGTTTCACAAAACACAGAACCCCACGGCTGTGTGTACTTGGCTTTGGGACCTCAGAAGGCATCCCTGCATCCACCCAATGCGCTGGGGACCTTTTGGGTCCTGGTTTGGAGATGGAAAACTGTGGGCAGGGCTGGAGGACGTACCTTTACCCTTTGCTGTCTTCAGGGAGGCAATGGCAGCCCCCATCCCATTCCTGCAAGGACATAGTGCTTTTTCTAGCCCCTGCTCATCCCTTTCCATACCTTGTCCCA
The DNA here is from genome assembly GCA_035772895.1 of Perdix hodgsoniae. Taxonomy (NCBI): domain Eukaryota; kingdom Metazoa; phylum Chordata; class Aves; order Galliformes; family Phasianidae; genus Perdix; species Perdix hodgsoniae. Next base: position 4,245,467 of record JAPSGF010000047.1, on the reverse strand, counting down.
GGCCATGTATCCCTGCTGCTTGCTTGGTTGTGGGCAGACCCAGATTTTTTTTCCTTTGCATCTTGTAAGCTTTATACATGCATGTTGGTGTCCCATAGCCAGTAATGACGGGCATCGTGTTTTGAGACAGTGAGGAGGGAGAATATAAAACCTAATGGGTGGAAATCCCCATCTTTGGGCAAGGAGATTCAGCACAGCCCTGCTGCTGGCACCGGTCAGTGAGCAGCGCCCGGTGTGAACCCTGTGCCATAGGGCTGGGGTGCAGCCCCTGAGCCCCTTTCCAACCAAATGGGGAAAAACAGTGCCTGTGGAGCTGCTGGCAGGAGGAGAAGGTAAAGGAGATGAAGATTTAAGAGCCTCAGCTCTTCCCGTCGCTCACTGGGGCTGTGACTTGTGATAATGCCCCCGGGCACCGACTGTAATGCACGTAATAAATTAAAACCAAAAATGTGATTACTTTGTCGCTCGGAAGACAAATGCGTGTGCCTAGGGAGTAACAAAGCATGTTTGATTTGTTGTTGTTTTTACTATGTTTACTATTATTATAACTTATTCCAAATTATTCTGGTCTGAAACGGAGAGGAGGCTGCGGCTCAGAAAAGTGGGGTTAGGGAAGGGACCTGGAGGAGGCAAATCCTATAAGAGGTGAATCTTATAGGAGGCAAATCCTTTAAGAGGCAAATCCCGTAGGAAGCAAATCCTACAAGTGGCAAATCCTATGGAGATGGAATCGTTCTTGATCTTGAATGCTGTTGGGGCAGCAGGTGGTGTCTTGGTGCTGCCCAGGAGGACACTGAGGAGGATCTGCTCCTATTTTCCCCTATAGGAGCAGAAATCTTTTAAGAAAGCTCCATCTCTTGTCATTCCCGGCTAGGGAAAAGAAGAGCAGAGCTTCTAATACCCAACTCTGCAGGAGACTCTAATGCTAAAGAGCTTAGAGGGAGCGCTCTTGACTTTGAGAAGAGTAAAAGCCTCCCTTGTCCCCTAAGCGGTGTCCGGCTCAGTGAGCCAACGCGCTCTGATACCACAGCAGATGGGTATTTCTAGCATTTGTTTTGATGATGAAAGTGTACATTGTGCTCAAAGATGCCCCCAGGACACATTGTTCTCTGGATAAAGCGATGGAAATTAAAACTAAGTTTCCGAGGTCAAAAGGACGCTCGTTAAAGCGTTCAGGCCTTAGAGGGAAAAGGAGGAGAAAAAAAAAGAAACAAAACCCAACAAAACCCAGTTATTTCCTTACAGAAAAAAAAGTGCCTCTGGGGGTGGGGATGCGCCATGCGATGTTTGAAAAGGTGTTGGGATACGGGGCCTCTGCCTTGGGATGCGCCATCAGTGGAGCCAGTGGCTAAAAATGGGGCAGCAGGAGGAAAGAGAGGGGGTTGGGTGGCTTTTTGTCCTATACTTAACGGTGGGGCCCTGCAAAATGGGATGGGTGATGTTGCAGTGTCCAGATGGAGGGTCCAGATGATCCTGGGGGGTCTTTTCCAATGGTGATGACTCCGTGGTTCTATGATTCTATGGAAATGCCATTAGTGGCCACGCACTCACGCTCCCTGCTGCTGATACCAGGTTTTTGTCCCCGTGCTCCATCACTCCCTCGCTCCTCAGGACCGATCCCAATACTTACTGTGCTGCGTGTCTATTTTGCACGCCGCACAAACAGCGTAGCATCGTTCTGACTTGCTTTCCCCCTTATTTACGGTTTGATTTTCCCTCCGGAGCTCAGCTCAGAGCATGAAACGTCAGTTTCGTTCTACCCTGCAGATCAAGGGAGGAGATTAATAGGTGGGAGCATGCGTTGGGTCCGTGCGCGCATCGCTCTCTCCTGCAGCGCTTTCTGTTCTCAATCACATTTGGACTCGCGAACTTCCTCCTCTCTCCCTCTAAAAACCCATCAGAAATATTAATCCCCTCATTGCCACGGAGCGCCCGGGGGCTGCGGGGTTTTTCATCCTTTTCTCCATCCTCCGCCAAGCCCGTTTATTTTCCGTCATTAAGCGGTTTCCTTTTGATCGGGAAATGAATTCCCAGGCAGCCAAGGGTCCCTCGTGGGGCTGCTATGGCCATGGACCACAGCAACAGGCGCTGTGGGGTGTAAATATACGTGTAGGTATTTGCAAATATATGCCAATGTATGTATGTGTATATAGGAGTACATACATACATACATAGCTGTCATGGCTGTGCCTCAGTTTCCCTTCCTGCCTTCCCCATACAGAAGGAGCGCAGCCCATATGGAGGGCAATGCCAGCAGGCATGGAGATGGGAGATGCACAGAATGCAGGTCCTGAAAGGTGCTTAAAAAATCCTTTCCACTTCACTTTAAAGTGGATTTATTTGTAATTCACTCTCCATGTATGTACTATTAAGGATTTGGGCTCTCAGACATATTACTTTTTCTAAAGGGTGAAAGGCACTCAGGTTCACCTTTAAGGATTTATTATTGTTTCTCCAGAGCAGGTATTTACCAGGGGTATTTCTTGCAGGAAATCACTGCAGATTATAAAAAATAAAATAAAATAAAATGGAATAAAATAAAAAGCAAAGAAACCCCCTCTCCCGAAGCCAGTAACCTTGTAGAGTGATGGATTGGCTCAATGCAAGCAGGGTATGGAGAAATGGAGGAGGAGAGGAAGAAATGTAGATACCGGAGTATACTCCAGGGGGTCAGGAAAGGGATATGAATTATTAAGTAAAATTAATAATTGAAATAATTAACAGCTGCGAGAGATTTTTGTCCATTCTCCACATAATAGGGTAGTAATGTTTAGTATCAGGCCTTAGTAACCACTAGTAATTTGATGTTAATTAATTCGTTGGCTCAGCATTCCAAGCTTTTATGGGTATTTTTTTTCCTTATAAATATATTAATAAGTTTAAGTAATTCTACAAAGTAATTTCAAAAATATAGAAAAAGAAAAAAGAAAAAGAAAGAAGTCCTAGCAAATGGCAAGTCATTTATTTCTGATCAGTAATTAAAATGGCTTTTTCCCCCATGAATGTACATCAGAGGAGAATGGCTTTGTTCCATGGAGCTTCTATTTGTAGTCTTCTTCCTCTGATATAAATGGATGACATTTGCAGTTTGGGGGCTGGATGGCTGAGCGCTGCAGTTTGCATTTGGGTCTCCTAAGGATGGGGGTTTTCCTTTGCTGACCCCGTATCTCAGAGCTCTTTGGGCAGTTTGGGATGGGGAGAGATCTCCAACTGATGCAGTGTGATGGGGGTGGTGTTGCTCGGGGTTTGGGGGTGGCTGGGAGGTGGCTGTGATCTCGGGGAGCTGAGCCCCTCCAGCAGCACTCTGGGAGCTTCATCCATCCCTGCAGCACAGAGGCAGATAAAGACACAAGAAATAGGGCTGAAGTTGGGTTTATTGTAAAAAAAAAAATAAATAAAATAACAAATGTTGGGTTGCAGATGGATATGGGGATGCCCATGGGGTTTTTAAGCACGCACGTGGCTGGGAGAGCTCTGTGGATGAGAAGAGCCCCAAATGTCCCCATTTGAAACTGGGCCCAGAGATCCCTCCCCATCTCAACCACTCCGTGACCGTGATTTGAACGTTGGCTTCTGTGCACCATTTGAGTGCTTGGATTGCAGGGATGGAGCAGAGGCACCTCCAGGTGGGAGATGCTCTCCTGGCTGCTAATGGCACAGCAGCAGACGTGTGCACATTTCTCCCACTCACGAGCTCACCCTATATTTAATTTTTTCCTGACTTCTTTAGCGACTCTGTGAGCGCCATGGAGTTTTTGGGTACTTTTTTTTTCCCTTCCTGCTTGATGAAGTGGGTTTAGTTTTTATTGAATCAGTTTCCTTTGAGGATAGAGGTTGCGAGTGGATAAAACCTCTTTCAATCCCATAAAAACGCCGTCAGGGGATTCACTTAAATTTATTTAATCCTGTGCACTTTATCGTGGTCACTTCATCATGGCAGGTAAGTGGATGCTAATGGATCCCTCTTCTTTATGGCCTGCAGCCTCCTGGAATTAGATCCCCCCAGTGCAAATCTCTCGTTTGTGGTTGGCATTTTATCTTCCGTCTTTTATTTGATTAGCAGGAGGAGGAGGGAGGCAGGGAGCCCATGTCAGGGTATTAAGGCCAGGAGAACAGGCTGCTCTAATCTGCTCTGACCTTCTGGGTAGCACCAGCCCAAACTTCACCCTGCGGATGGCTGAATTCTCCCTCCATGTGGGTATATGGGGCCGTGGGTTGCTGTGGGGTTGTGTGCCATGTCGGGTTCTGCTCTTCTCTGCTTTGCAGCGAGCCAGAGCTGATGTGATCATCCCTTTTCTGACATCCCCACTCTCTCCTCCACGTTGACAGACCCTTTCCATCGAAACGCTGAATTTCACTGTGGCTCCACACTTTGCCTCCGCACGGTCGAAGTGTTTGGATGCTCTCAGGTGAAGGTTGTTGCATGCCCGCTCCACTGATGCTTTTAAAGCCGGGAGATTTGGTGTCACAGTGCTGCTTTTCTTGGTGACCTGCCTTAGTGTTCTGTTAGCACTGCTGAATCTGAAGTGCTCACCCCGTCTGACCTCCAGACCTTGGGCTCAAGGCTGTGGGATGCTGCCTGCTGTATCCATGTGGTCCAGGACCCGTTTGGGTTAAAAAAACCTTCATTGAAGGACAGGCAGCTGCGTGGGCTGCTCCTTTTGAGCACAGGAGAAATACATCAGCCCAGGTTTAGTGCCATGGCTGCAGTGATGCAGAGGTCCCTGTTCGGTGCAGGGGGGGTTGGACCAGGTGGCCTTTGAAGCCCCTTCCGACTCAAAGCATCGTGTGATCTGCTCTTTGCACGTTGGTCCTGAAGCCCCAGAAAGCAGAATATTCCAGAATACTCTGCGAAAGGGAAAAAAAAATGCAAAGCTTGGCGTGGGGGAAATGAATCTTGCAGTGCAGCGGTGACATGGGAGGAAAGGTGTGCAGCAGCGCCCGAAGGGATTTACTGCCCGGGGGTTGGGATCCTGACACCCCCCCCGGCCTGGCCCCAGGCTGAGGGAGCTGGTGTCAGAATTAATGAGAAAACTCCATCACTGCTGAAGTGCAAAAGGCATCAGTTGGAAAAACAGACACCGGTTGTGAGTTATGGAGGAGCCCTATTGCTGCTCGCTGCCGGCGGAGCAGGTATAGGTGTTGGGGAGGTCCAATTATTTCTGAACTGCAGACAGCCTTATTAACTTGGGCAGAAAATTAATTAGTCTAATTAGAAAACCTCGTTGGAATTGGATGGGGAGTGACTGGGGGAGATGGCCGTGGTGCAGCCATGGGAGGGAGGAAACACGAGCGATGGGGGAGCGGGCAGATAGATGGGAAATTGTAGTGATTGTAGCCTAAAAATAAAAAGTGAGCATGAATATTTCCTATACACACACACACACAGCTGTGTCTATGGGATATAATGCGGAGGGGATCTACTGGAAGGTTCCTGTGGGTGGTTGTATTTATTTCTGATGCGCCAGTCCGTCTGCATGGGGATTCTGCTGTAATGTGCTGGGTGGGTGGGTTTGGGCTTTTGGGATTGATGAGCTCCTTGAAACATCTGCTGCATCCTGATCCCCCCGTAGCTGGGAGAGAGGCACATCGGTGGGGCCATGGAGGGTTGGGAGAGGTGCAGTCTGTGTTAATGGTGGAGTGGGGCTGGAGGAAAGGGAAGGGAGCAGGGAGGGATGCAGGGAGGGATGGTCCATCCCTGCAGGCCAGGTATGCTGAGGGAGGGGAAGATACTGCAGTGTTGTGGGGATTTGGGATGGGGATCTGAAGGAGGCATCGGGTGCTCACATTCCGGTAGGAAACGTGCATTTTCCTCCTTTCACCTCATTGCAAACACCAACCAATGCTTGGTTCTTGACCTCTGAAGAATATTAAAAGCAGAGATGGGCAATCCAGCATCCAGTGGGCAGTCTCCCATTCCAGGCCAGTGGGGCGCTGGACTCCAGCTCCAAACACTGAAATAAAACCCAGCTTTGGGTGAATTCAGGATCGCCCTCTGTGCTTTGGACCAGCGCTCTTCCGAACAGAACCAAAGCGTCCTGCTTATCAGTTGCAGGGTGACGGCAATGTCAGCCATCCCCTGCCCCCTCCGTGGGTCACTCGGTGTCTCCCCACCCAGCACCTGTGGCTGGAGGAGCAGCTGCCTGTAGGTGACATTGTGGGGTTGGCAGCGGCTCTGAGCCTGGCAGGCTGCATGGCCCCTGCCTTCTCCCCAGTGCATTTGCCCTGATGGCTTTTCTGCCTGTTTCTGAAATAACCTGTCAAGCTCAAGCTAATAATGAGCCATAAGTCAGATTCTCTCTGGTAGGTTGCCCCGGGTGTCCATCACAATCTTTAGGGGTGACCCAATTATGATAATTGGCCAATCTTGCGACTGGCGTTTGAAAAGAATTGCCAAACAAAGCAGGAGAAAATGAAAGCGCCCTGGAAACATGCAGAAAACCCCCAGGTGGCTTTCTTGGGGCCCTTTTTGGGTATGGGATGCCTTTGTTACTGACCTGTTCAACGTGCCCCGCTGTGATACCTGCAGGGAGCAGCAACATGAACCCCAAAATGCAGCCAGTCCCACGGTGATGCTTTGCACGGATGGTGGGAGAAGTGCTGGACCTCCTCCATCCCACCACCATCACCCTGCAGTGCCGGAGCAGCTCACCAGTTTGCTTGAATTTCCTCCAAACCTTCCTGACGGGCTGAGAAGGAACATTGGTTGGCATTGAAAAGCTTTGTAGCAGTTTGCAGCCGGGGGTTTTGCATTTTGCCTCGCAACTGCTGCTCTTTGGCAGTGTTATATTTCAGATGGCCACGCGTGGGACCTGTCGTGCTTTGCTTTCCAGTCTGCTGTCATCATTTTGACAAACGTTGCCCCGAGACCCCACTCTGTTGCTCCTTCTGCAGGATTGCTGCTGAGCCAGAGGTGCAGCTGTTGCACAGCTTCGTGTCCGAGATGCAAGCTGAGAGCAATGGGCTTTGATTTTGCAAGGATATTTTGAATGATTGTGGACTCCGTGAAAGGGAAGAGCAGCAATTCCTGCCCTGCTTCGTAGGGCATGCACTTTTAATTTAGGATAATGGGAATAAGGGAATTTTAGCCCCTCCTTGCTACCCGCTCACTTTCTCTTTCTCCATTCTGTGATTCTCTGGTCTCCTCCTTGAAAGTGGCCCCGGTATTATTATCAGAATAGTAATAATATAGAGACAGTGCACTGCTGGGACTGCTATGACCTGCTGCCCAGTGTTTTCTGCTGCAGTGCTGCTGGAACTGCAGCCTGGCACCAGTCTTTTAGCTCCGGGTTCATCTGCAATTTACAAAACACACTCACACTGTGGTGTGTTTTCTTACGATAGCATTTAAAAACCTGAAAGAAGCAAGGCACCTTTTAAAAGGTGCTCCAGAGCCCGCGTTATTTTTTATTTCTTTGGCTGTGTTTTGGTTATTAGGCCTGACCTAAGGGACTCCCCGTGTCACAGCATCCTGCACCGCAGCCCTGGGTCAGCATCCTCACTGCCCGTGCTCACACCACCCTCCGTATTCAGACTGATGGTGGGTTTGCAGGAGGGATATGAGGAGCCCATCCCGGGGCACAGCGTGATCCCAGCAGTGGCAGTGGGTGGCACTGAGCTCCCAGGCAGGAGGAAGGTGGGCCCTGGGGAGCAGCGTGTGAGTGAAGAGCATTAAACAGAGCAAAACTGATAATGAATGCTGCTGTTATAGCACCTGTCACAACTGCTCAGGAGTTTAATACCGTTCAATTTTCAGAGGAGAGAAGTATCTTTCTGTGATGACTTTTTTTTTTTTTTTTTTTTTTGCTTTCTATCTTTAAAGAGGAAAAATGCTCTGTGCTGCTGCCGCGCTCTCAGTGCTTTGCTCCCTTTGGTGAAGATGGGGAAACTGAGGCAGAGCGTGGCTGCACACAGATGGCTGCAGCAGCACTGCATCTCCCCATGCATCTGCACATCCTCAGGAAGGAGCTGTGCAGTTTTTGGGAGCTCCTCGTGGCCGCGGGTTGTCGTACAGCCAATATTTAGGTCAGCAGAACTGAATTCCTTTTGGAATCATCATCCTATCACTGTCATTGCAAAGATTTTTGTTATAAATGGGGGGGTCAGGGAATCCCTGGGCTGGGGGCTCGGGGCTCACTTGGTTCCATCTGCAAAGCTGTGCTCCTCCCCGTTGCACTTGGGTGGGCTCTTCGTTTTGGCACGTTCAGCACTCGGGTTTGCCTTCCAACATGGGGTTGGATCTGGTCCTTTTGCTATGGATGCACCAAGCCGAGCACGTTTCCGTGGAGTCAGTGGCCAGGAAGCCCCTCAGATATCTGTATAGGGAAGCACTGTGCCCCGTGCTGTGATGGCAGTGACGGTGTCTGTCTGCAAATGCCACCTCAGCTCTGGGAGCAGATCTGGGGTTGTGCTCTGCTTGCAGGGGATTTGCAGCCATAGCCACGCACGGGGTGGTGCTGGGCTGTCACGGAGTGTCGTCCTTCTGCGGGGCTCTGAATTCACGGCGAGAGCGAATTAGCTTTCCTTAAGTGAGTTATTGTGTCTCGGAGTCGGGGCTCTGCTTCTGCAGAATAAAACAAAACTCTCTCTGGAGATCCGCTCTTAATACCACCTGCCTGGGAGCCTTGATACGGGGCTTAACGCCAACATGAATATTCATCCCTTGCTGTGGGAAGTCTGATCTTGCTCCTCATCTTGGGGGGGATTACAGCCGCTTCCCAGAGGGACCATGAGGTGACTGCTTGCTTTGGGGAGGGGCCGCCTGCCCCCCCCTTATGCACACAGCAGGCTGCAGTCCCGATTTTTGGGCAGGCGAGGTGCTGAGATGCTTTGGGACGCAGCACAAGAGGGTCTGAGTGCAGTCTGTGCTGGTGCAGAGCAGCTCTCCTCACCAGAATCGCAGCCCGCAGAGAACTCTGCCCTAATCAAATCTCGCCAGCCCCGATTGAGGAGCGCACCGCTGTCTGCTTATCAGGGAGCTGGGCTCCAAATTGGCCCCTTTAATGGAATCCCGGCTCACGCACAAGTGTTTGAATTAATGGCAGTGCCTGCTGCGCATTGAGAAGTTGGGCATTTGATTCCAGTTACAGGAAATTGCCATAATTTCTGCTCCACGCTCCTCTCGAGTGACACTGAGCATCGCCCTCTCTTTCTCTCCCTCTGCTTATTTATTTGCAGGGGATGATGGCAATGGATGTGGGCGCGTTCCCACCAGGAGCAGCCGAGGGCTTGTCTTGTTAGCATGGCAACCCCTGCTTAGCAGCAGACCTTTTGTGTTTCGAAGGAGGGAGAGAGAAAGGGAGAACTGGAGGAAGAGAAAGGATGGTTTGGAGGACGAGAAGGATGCAGATGTGAGCTCAGGGCTGGCTATTGGCCGCTGCCCACAGCCAACACACTTCTGTAGCAAATTCAGGTTGTGTGAGCACAGGGGATGCTTATGGGGCTGCCAGCTGTGGAGCGTTGGGATCCAGGGGTGCCAGTCCCTCCTAGCATCCCCCGTCCCACTGCAGAAGGCCATCCCAATCCATCCCTATAGGTGTGCTGTGCTTGCTGCCTTTCCTTCCCCCTTCTCCTTTATGGCAGGTAAAGGTTACATGGGGATACCCAACGTACCGACTGCCAAACTGGGAGATCTGGAAGCTCTCGTTGGAAGGAGGGCTGCGAAGATGAATGCGGGGATGTTTGCAAAGCATTTAACACTGTCATGGGAAGTGCCAGAGAAAGGCTGAGGAGGAGATGAATAATTTTGTCTTTAGAGCAGTTTTGAACAGAGTAAAATAAATACATCCTGGAGCCGCCTGTGCACAGAAGGCCTGTGCTGGAGGCTGCTCTGTGATGGGTATATAGAGGACTGAGGCAGTGGTAATTAATGCTTTCCCTAACTCTGAAGCACTTGACTCCTCGACCCTGGTGCTGGTCACCCAGCATGTCCTTTAGCTTCTCTAATGCAGTGAGATGAGCAGAGAGCTCCGCAAGCAGGAGATGCCTCCGGGTGCCACTGATACTGGGGGATGGAGGGGTCCTGCATCCCCTGCTTGCTTCTCTCTCTGCACCTCTGTGCTGCCAGCCGATCCTTAAAACCCAACCCAGAGCAAAAAGAGGTTCTACTGAGTGTGAGCACTGGTGGGCTGACTTTGTGGGAGAGGGGATGCTTTGGGGGCTTGGTTTGGTTTAATTCTGGTATACATACAAGTCCTGGGGAGCCCTTTGGGAGGGGACAGTACCCCGCTGTGCTGTAATGACACATTCAGGAGATGTCAGCAGTTCTGCACAATGCATCTGGAGGGCTGCACTGCAGTGCTGGTTGCAGCCACGTCTACGCAGTGCTCGATGCAGTGGGGCTGAGCACTGGGGGGAGAAGGAACCCACGGGCACCATGGGTGCCTTGCGGCATCCCTGATGGATCCCTTCCCTTACAGCAAGGCTGCAGCCCTCCCCTGCTCCCCCTGTTTCAGCCCCGCGGATGCTGACAGCCAGCACCATCCATGATCCCAACTGACCTTCTTAAAAGGGATCAACCACGGAAAATGAAGAGATGAAGGCTAACGGGAGGAGCCAGGGGAGGGGGAGGAGGAGGAATGAAATTAGGAGTGGATATTAATAACCATGTTAAATATTTATCTGACCTCCTTTCACATGATCCTTTTAATGGTGACCCAAAAAGCTGATGTGCTAATATTCGCTCTGGCTGCTCTGTTCTGCCTCTCTGACTGCGGCTTTGGGTTGGAATGGGGAGAAATTCTTTCTTGCTTCTCTTGGGAAGAGCTGTGGAGTGGTGGAGGGATGGGGGGTCCTGAAGGAGAATTGCTCATCCACAAAAGCGGCGCTGGTGATGGTGGGGCTGCTGCTGGGAGGAGGAGGGAGAGAAGATGCAGAAAGATGGTGGTGGATCGAGTGGGTGGGAGAAGGGTGCAAATGGCTTTGAGAAGTGCAGGGGATGAGCCTGCAGCCCGCAGCATCCTTGCCCATCTCCCCACGCTGCCTTCAGCCAGGCAGAAAGTTCCTTGTCAGGGCTGGATATTTGCTGCACATGTGGCTCCCTTGCGTTGCTCCATCCCTTGTATAAACCGTTCATGTCTGACTGAAGGAAATATTTGGTGCATTTTTGTGTAAGCTCTCCTGGTCTGGGTGCAGCTGTTCCGAAAGCAGCACCGCACCAGTCGTGCCTGTGGTTAACTTCCCTGCTTTCCAAGCAGGTCAGGAACGGAGCACAGGGGAAGAGCAGCAACAGCTCAGTGTAATTTTAATGCAGGGAGCTCTTTCATGTCTTCTTCTGATCCCACTTCTGCTGCTTTCCCCTTTCTGCCTTCCGCTTCCTCCTCCCATCAGCACTGAGTGGCAGCAGCGCTGAGTGCCTCCCAACCCTCCGTGTTTTCCAGCAGCTCGTCAGCTTGCCTTTTGCTACTGAAGTGCCTGCTGTGCTTCCTCTCTTGTTTCGGTGGCTCAAAGCCCATAAAAGGCCCTTGAGAGCTGGTGTGAAATATCCTCTCATATTATAGTATTTGTCTTTTTATAGGAAACCGCATTCATTAGAAGTGAGGCTGAATACAGTGCTTAGATTTTTCCAATCTCCCCAGCATCAGCCCCCTGGGACGACACCCTTTCACTTCTCCGGGGCTTGACTAAGTCCTCTGAGACGTAATTCCTATTTTCCATTCAAGTGTCAATTAAGTAATAGCCTCAGTTTCCCCACTGACGGAGCTGGCGGCACTTAGCAGCCTGGAGAAGCGTGCAGTGAGCAAACAGCATTTGTCACCAACAGCAGTGGGACAACGCTTTGGGAATAAAAAGCAACATAAGATTTTACCCATTCGCTCAACGTTCAATAAGGGAGTGGGATGGGGAGCTGCTGAGTCTCTCCATCGCGTAACAGAAAGGCGTTTAATCGCTCTCAATGTAATCTTGTAGAACAGGAAATTCTCCACTGGTCCGAAAGGATATTAAGATCGCTGCTCTGAAAGTGTTTGAAATTATCGTCATTAATCTAGAAATGATTATTGCTTAGTTCAAGCCGAGCAACGTGAAAAATAAAGTTAACTTGAAGTGTATATGGTGAAAAAGCAAATTGGATTTTTAAAAAAGCTTTCATTTCCTTAATGGAAGATAAGATTAATAACACGGCTCGAGAATTCAGAAAAAGTGCGGGTTTCCGAAATCTCAAAGCAGTTGGTGTTGGGAGAGGCCAGGAAGAGCAGAGCTGTGGGTGGTGGGATGTGAGCTGTGCTGCTGGCTGATCATTCCTGGGCTCTGTCTGCCCCTGTCACCCCCCCGGCCCCGTCCCAGTGGTCCCACCGCAGCTCCGTGGGTTCCGTGCATCCCCTGTAGCCCGTATTTGTGTTGATAGAAGGTTAACGCCGATGGGGCTTCACAACTTTTTGATTTATTGTCTTTCGGCATTCATCACTCTTTTCTTTAAATTAAAACTCCCTCCAGATGGGGTCTGTGACACAGATTTATTGATCTGCAATAAAACCTCCCTCATAACCTGTGCAGCTGTCCATTCATCTTTCAGTGAAGGAGGGATCATTTCTCCACGGATGTCCCAAGAATGAAAGCGAGCTGCTAACTTTTTCCCTCCACTGCCTTTGCGGCATCCTGGTTTCCTGCAGAATTTCCCCTTCCCTTCCCTTCCCTTCCCTTCCCTTCCCTTCCCTTCCCTTCC
>JAPSGF010000047.1:4192374-4232796 GCA_035772895.1 Perdix hodgsoniae | reverse complement strand
CCTTCCCTTCCCTTCCCTTCCCTTCCCTTCCCTTCCCTTCCCTTCCCCTCCCTTTCTCAACCCCTCCTCACTCTTCCCCCCACCTCCATCTCCCCTTCCCACAATTGCCTCATCCCTAAGGTGGATTACACTGCAGTAGATGGGCTCAGCATCATCTCAGAGCTTGACCCTCATGCATCCGCAGCTGTTTAGATGTCACTGCAAAGGTCCCAAGTGATGCTCCGGAGTTGGAGTCTATTTTAGACACTGTGAGTCCTAATGAGGTTTCCATGCCCGGTTCTCACTGAGATGTGCAGAGAAAGGGCATCGTGGCAATAAGTTGCAAGAAGCAGCAATAATTAGCTGCTGAAAGAAATTGGAGTAAGATAAGTTGGCTGGAAAGTGTAATGATCTGCTGGTTCATGACTCCTTGTGTTCGCTTGTGGCTTTTTCACAAATGGCTCCGCTGCCTGACCTGGAAGGAACCCATCTACAACATCGTCTTGGGTGGCAGTGGGATTTTGTTCAAGTTTTTGTGGTGTGGTTGAAAAGACTCTATGGAACCGGAGGTGCTGGAATCTAGACTTGCCCAACTCAGTTCTTCAGATTTCCAGTATTACTTCGTTTCTGGTCCATGGCTCAGTAGTCCTGGTGCTGAATGCCCTGAGGAAGCACGCAGTGCTGCTCGCTCTTGGGGAAGCAAATGGGATTAGGGAAGGATCAGTCGCTCTGACAATCGAGACAGGGCTTTTTAGGTGCCTCACAGCACAATGCTGCATGAAGCAGGATTATGGTATGTCTCACCGAAGTCACTTGACACATTGAATGTGCATAAAGATGACTACATGTGTAAGGCTGTCAGATGGTGGTAGTGCATATAAAGACAAATGTGTCGCCTCACCTAGAGCTATCCAGGTCCCAAGAACGTCCCTTCTGATGCTTCACCTGCAGTCTGGAGATGGTCAAGGCACATCCCTACTGATATGCAGGGACAAGTGAATCTGCAGGAAGAATGCACACACTGGTGGGAATGCAAGTGGACAGATGGAGTGGCCCAATTGGAACCCCTAGAATCATTTGGAAGGGACCTATGCAGATCATCTGGTCCCACTCCCTGCATTGAACCGGGGCACCCACAGCTCCACCAGGTGCTCAGAGCCCCTTCCAGCCTGACCCTGGTTGTCAGCAGGGATGGGGCATCCATCACCTCTCTGGGCAGCCTGTCCCAATGCCTCACCTTTCTTAATGTAAAAACCTTCTTTCTTATATCCAATCTACATCTCTCATCTTTCATTCTGAAACCATTTCCCATCCCAACAGATCCTACTGAAGAGTCTATCCCCTCCTTTCTTGCAGCCTCCTTAGATACTGTTGGTAGACAAGAGCTGAGAGCCAGATGGGGCAACAACCAATGCCCATGGGCGGCTCAGGACTGGTGTTGGCTTGGGTTGGGGGTAAGCAGGAGGATGGGCAAGCGTTGAGTCAGAAGGGAGGACATCCTCATTTATCACCATAATCAGGAAGCCAGGCTGAGAAGGTTTTAATCACTGTGCACGGAGCTGGAATGCAGAGCAAGTTTATGGTTTACAGTGAGTGGACTGACACAGCTGATTGATGTCAAATATGTCATGATGTATATTGTAAAGCCAGGAGATTTAATGGTGTAACTCCATGGTAGTCTTGGAAGTGAGGCGCTGCAGAGCAGGGAGTGATGGATGGGCTCATTTACATGTAAAATTGCCGATGGCATTGACAGCACTGGTATGCAGAGGGAAGATAAGAGGGAGACAGTGAGATTCACTCTGACCCTGGTATTGAAATATTAAAATACAGCTGTAGGATCATCTGGACTTTGCAAACTGAGTGCATGTCTGGGTGTATTTGAGCATACATATACACTTGTGCTTATGCTTATAATTACATGCGCAGTATGCCTTTGCAAAGTCGACAGCTCCACGCAGCATTATCAGCTCTTGGCTCAGGCAGAAATAACGTGTGCTGCTCCCACATCCACAGGAGAGGAACTCCTGGTGCATGCAGATATCGCTCATTTTGAGGAGCCCTGTGGTGGCACCCATGGGGATGGGCAGGCACAGAGGCTCAGGGAGCTCAACCCACCGAAGCACAGCCTGCACGTCCCATGGCACATGGTATGCAGTGCCTGTGCAGCTCAGCATCTCCCTTCTAATTTCCATTGACTTAAGAGGAAGGTGCGAAAAAAAAAAAAAAAAAAAAAGAAAAAAAAAAAAAGAGAAAGGAAAATTTTGGCTGCGCGTGTGATGCAAACTGAATGTGGCAGAGCAGAGAGCCTCGCCTAAATAAACTGTCACAGGATGTTTTGTTTTCAAGTCCTTAACGCTCCCGGTTGCCCTCAGTTTGTTTCATGAGGATGATGGCACCGAGGTGTGGTGAGCTGCTCATGGGGAGCCCAGGAAGGTCACTGCGGGCGAGCGGTGCTGGAGGTGGGCGCACGTGGAAGGGGTGCATGAGGCCAGCAGGCTGAACGCCCGTCTTTAGGGTGATTTGATCAGGATTTAACTCTCCTTCCAACGTCTCGAGCCTATCTGCTGTGCCCCAGCTGCAAATGAGTGCGCCGAAGCCGGTGGCGATAAGTTCCCATGGTTATCTCCTGCACGACTCGGGGCTGAGCAGCAAGGGGAGAGCAGAGCTCTGCTGAGTGCTCAGTGCAGCTCAGGGAGGGAGCTGAGGGGCAGGGGGAGAGAGATGCCCTTGGTCCCTGATGAGGGTTACTTACATTGCATTTAACTTCATCCTCTTGGTCCCCGTTGCTTTTGATCCCGTCCCTCATTTCAGCAGTCAGTGGAAAGGCCTAAACGGGGATATTTTTTGAGGCAGGTTGACTAAGCACCAACTGAGCTGACCCTGATATAAACGCTTAAGAGGCTTTGCAGGGGATTAAGTGACTGTATTTTAATCTTGCCTCCTTCCTGGGGATGTGTCGCGGTCCCAGCACGCTGCCTGGGTCTGGGATTGCTCTCCCTGGCTTCTGCTCCCAGGACAGATGGATGGGGTGGAGCAGGCAGAACAAGGACAGCACTTCCAGGAATTACCTTGCATCGCTTTTTCCTGAAATTAAAATCCTGGTGTTAAAATCCTCCTTGCAAAGGACTGGAGTTGGAGGGTGCTGTGTTAGAAAGAGCAGTTGTGCCGGGGGGGGGGAGGCAGGAAGGATTTAGACATTTTTTTGGACTCCCAGAGCTCATTCTGTGTTTGATCCCAAATCCTTGGCAGATAGCGTGAATCCCTTTTTCCATTAACTCTCCTGGGCTCCAGAGGAGAAAGCTGTTTGTAGAAAAGGAACAGGGATTGCAATAGCAGATCAGTGCAGTGTCTATCTCCAAAAGTTGCCAGTAGCAGATGCTCTGGGCAATGTAATAGGGTTACACTGAAGTCATCAAATGTATGTGGGGAGCTTCAGTGGGGGCTGCACAAACAGTGGTGCCAAATGGATCCTTGTCCAAATCACAGAACCATAGCATCATTAAGGCTGGAAAAGACCTCTGAGGTCATCAAGTCCAACCAATGACCCACCGCCACCCATGCCCACTAACCATGCCCCTCAGTGCCAGATGGGCTCATGAGATGAAATAGAGTCCCCAGTATGTGTGGTGTGGGCGAAAGCATCACCCAAATCCTTGGGAGTGCCAAAATCTCTGAGAATGCCTTGTGCAGAAAGCCCCCAAACGTGGAGATTTCTGCACGACTGGGGTCTGCAGGGACCACACCAGCTCTCCCTGCTCCTCTCTCCATCCGGACCGTGCTCTGCTCATCCCTCACCATCCCTTCCCAGGAAGTTGAGGCTAGTTCTTGTTTGTTTATTTTAATTATCATCTTTCTCCTGGCTCGGTGCTCCCACAAGGGAGACGGCATCTGTGTTAATGGGATTATGCGTGCTGTTTGCTGATGTGTACGCGTTTGCCACTTCCTCTCCCTTTGAATTTCACCCAGATAATTGATTTCTGTCTCTTCCCTGGCACTTGCTTTTGCAGCGCGGGGTGTTATTAGTCGTCTTTTGTTTCACTGCCGAGTGATGAAGCCTTTACAAGGCAGCCCGAGCACAAACAATTGTTGAGTCTCTCGCTTTCCTTATTAACTAACAGGGGATTGCAGCAGCTTGAAGCCTTTGGAGAAAAGTAATAAGTAAGTGATGCCCTGGGAGCAGAGTGGCTGGGTGGATTATCCCTGCCTCCTGCTGCCGGTCCTTCACTCAAGTTGACTCCAGTGTCTCTTTTCCATGCTTTTATCCCCGTTTCTACTCCAGTTCGAGCTGTTGTTTGTGTTACTGTGGCACCTGGAGGCAACCCAGCCAGAAACGCAAGGAATTTGACCAGCACTTTAAATTTGGATTAGTGGGCATGGTGGTGATGGATCAGCAGTCAGACATGATGATCTTAGTGGTCTTTTCCAACCTTGATGATTCTATGGTTCTCATTTGAGGACTTTGGTTTGCCAATCTTTAGGGCTTCCCTTCCCTTCCCTTCCCTTCCCTTCCCTTCCCTTCCCTTCCCTTCCCTTCCCTTCCCTTCCCTTCCCTTCCCTTCCCCTTCTATTCTCTTTTTCCATTACCCTTTTCATTTACTTTCTCCTCTCCCACAGCCTAATTTCTGTTTGATTTCTGCTTTCTTCTTCCTTCCCTCCCTCCCTCTACAGGCTAGAGTGTGGCTAGCATGAATGAGTGATTTCGAGGAGGAATAAAATTGTTTAAGGAGGGGAAAAAAACAAAAACAACAACAACAACATATTCTGTGCATCCCTGTGTAAAAAGTACAGCAATAAAGCAGAACCACACTAAATGAATTAGGGTTTGAAAAAAAAAAATTACCGACATGTCAAATACTATTAGCACTCGGATTTGTAGAAGGAATGTGTGTACAGTAGAAGCTTTTGTTATTTTATTTTGTTTGTTTTTTTTTTCCCTCCTCCCTTTGTAAAGCAAATGCCAGCCTCTTGTAAGAGCTGGTTTTGGTGCTTTGAATGAGTAACTGATAAAAAGAAGAAAAGCAAGACGCGCTCACCAGAACCATTTTTCATGATGTCAGGGTATCAAGGTAATGTGTTACTTGTTGCAGGAACTTCAGATGTGTTCCTGTATGTGAGCAAAAGTCTCATTTCCTTTGACGGGATTAATGATCGCTTATTCCACCCGAGAAGAAAGATGGAAGAGAATCAAAACCAAGAGGGCCGAGAAAGAGAAATTCTGTCAAGGGATTGATTTGCTAGCATGGACTAGCAAATCAAGGAGGGACTGCTTTAATAAGAGAGCTTCTGGGGGCCTGGGTAGCATATAGCATCCCTAGGGGCTGTGCTTATTGCTGGTAGAGCTCGCAGTCATTTGGGTGGCCCTATCTGTCACTGGAGCTACCGTGGCTCTCAATAAAGCTGAGAACAGGGCAGCTGAGAAAGGAAGGGTTGTTTTCCTCCTCCAAAGCATGATTTCTTAATTAATGACATTATTGCTCTCGCGATTGTTGTGGTTATTTTTACTTGTACGGTTGAGTTTGAAAGGGTGACATGTTCAGCCGAGGGATGAAATGCTTTGGGTTTCGCCAACAAAACCACACGTCCGTGTTGTCAGCCTGTGCTCCTGGGTGAGTGCTCTGAAGAGCACAAGGACTGAGATCGTCTCCGTCTCTCTTTAGCTGAAGCCTCTCCACTTTGCATGAATAAATATTTGTTGGGCCAGCAGAGATTTTATAGCCCATCAGTGGGGCACTCAGCCGGGCTGCAGGAGATGTGTGTGTTCCAGTGCCTGCTTAATTATTTATCTGCAGCAGAATGGCTCCGAGAGGAGACCGCGAGAAAGGGCCAGAGGCCAAGTCTGTAGCCTGATAGCTGAAGCATCCAGTTGCCAAGAGAGCCCTTGATTTTTTATTGCTGAAGATAAGCTGTCTTTTTTAGAGTTCAAGTGGGTTTTCTTAGAATCGTAGAACTGGGAAGGTTGGGAAAGACCTCTAACATCACCCAGCCCAACCATCCACCTCCAGCAGTGCTCTCTAGTTCCTATCTATGCAATTCTTGGCCACCTCCAGGGATGGGGACTCCACCACCTCCTTGGGCAGCCCGCTTTCAGCTCTTTCTTTCAGCAAGAGGTCTGTATAGTGTAGATTTTTTTTTTTCATATCCATTTTTTTCTCCAAATTGGGCCAACCCCCCTTTGCATCCCATCTCTTGGATCTCTTTGCTCTTGCTCCTCCGGTGTCTCCCCCCATTTTCCCTCCCTGCACCACCCATTGCAGTGTGCTCTTTTCAAGGGTGCTGAGGCCCTGAGCTCTGCTCCCTGTTGCAGCATTCAGTCGATTTGAGCTTCCAAGCCTCGTGTATCCTGGCACAAAGGTGTGCAAATAGTTTGCTTTATGCTGGGTACAGGCATTTAGTTTAAAGTGAGCTAATTAGCAGCTGAATTAATCAGAAGGCAGAAGTTCTAGTCCAGTAAACCCATGACTTGCAGGGGCTTCTTCCAGCCATGCTTTTCTACAAGGGCTTGGGAGATGTTGCTTGGCTTCTGATGAAGACACCCTCAGAAGTCTGCCTGCCTCCAGCAGTCAGATCCTCATCCTCTGCTATTATGTAGGAAGAAAAAAGGTCACTGTGGCCGACCTTCCTGGGCAGATCTTACACCGAAGGAAAGCTGGAGCTTCTTGGAGGAAAGGCTCTGAAGCAGATTAAGCAACTCCAAGTATTTCAAGTATTTGTCATTCCTTTGAGGCTAATTCATTACCTATTTACAAAATTGCACTGCGACAAATAAATAAATAAATAAATAAATAAAAATAAACAGCCAATGATACTTTTAAATAATTGCCCAAATCAAAACAATTGACTCCACTAGAAAGTGCTTTAGCAAACATATTAGTTAGACATCTTATTAGAAAGTGGTTAATAAGAAATAACGCCTTAATTGCGCCGTTAATAGCTGTAGGTTCCAGCCTTCCCGAGACTTCTAGCGGGTGCAGTACTGAATGAAAGGAGCTTTGAGGTGTAGGTTGAAGCCCAAATGTGGGGAGGTTGAGGCAGTGCTTCCCAGTGATGGGCTCTGGCTGGGATTTCCTCCAGCGACCTCCTTGCTGTAGCAGAACCCAATGTCTCAGCACGTGTTCGTGTACCGAGGAAGCCTGAGGAAGGCCATGTGTATGGTGCCACATTCTGTGTTAAACAAAAATAAATTCCCTCTAACGTGAGTTTTTCAGACAGGTTGTCCTAATATATTAACTTCTGTCTGTGTTTTGAATAGTCAATTTCACGGTGAAATGAGTTCTTAATAATATATTTACCACCTGGGAGAAATCTCCCAGCCATCTGGAAAGGAGTGGGGATTTAGTGCCTCCAAATGGAGATTGGTTTTTTCTTTATTTATTTGCCCAACCTTCCTTCCTTAGGAGGGACCTGCAGGACGTGTTGGGTGCGAGCTGGCCATGGCACCTTGGAGGGGGGCTTCTCCCCCAGCTCCTAATGGCATGGAAGTGTCAAGAGGCACCTGGAGGTTCCCCATTGCTTCCCAGTTGGAGGCTGCTGTGAGGACGAGCTCTGTGTCCCCTTCACCAGCCCCAGGTTAGGACAGCTTCCATTCAGGCACTAGGAATGGTGGGTTTGGGGAAGAGGAGCTTTGCCTACAGATGCTGGCAAAGCCAGACTTGTAGATGGAGATGTCAGTGATACATGACTTAAATCCAGGCTGTTTTGTGTAATACATCTTTTGAACTCCGGTACGATGGAAGCCAGATGCAAACCAAGCTATCCCTTGATTACATGGGAAAATGGTAAATTCATCATCACTTGAAGGCTTTTAAGCAAGACTGATTGTCCCTCTGTAGCCTATGTGTTGCATCAGCAAGAAGTTATCTGGTCTGATAGCGTTTGCCTGAGTGCAAGGGAATAATCCTTCTGTTTGCTCCAGGGCTGGCAGGGTGAAATTGTTCGGCCTGACATCTTCAGGCTGTCAGATTTGATCGTCTCCTCTGACCATTGACATTGGAGATTGATGGAAACTCATCATGGCCTTTCTCTTAAGTCCTTCCCTACCTTCCTCAAGTGCTAAATCTTCATCTGTTGCATTTCTGGAGCGTGAGGTTCCCAAATGCTTTGAGGGAGCTTGGTGTTCACCCAACACAAGTCCCTGCAGGGGCAAAAGAATAGAGGAACCTGATGGCTCCAGGGCTTGAAAAGCATTAATTTGGTTTGCAGAAGTGCTAACATTAGCATATCCCAATCCCCTGCTTTAACACCTTGGAGAGGTTAAAGGAAACTCTTTGCCATGGCAATTTGCACAGCCATGCATGGTGCTGGCACTGCTGTGGGTACCATGCAGGTGCCATTGCAGTGGGGATGCAGGGCAGTCCTGCAGCCTGAATAATCTCTTTGCTAAATAACCTCCACCGCGCAAACGTGAATAATCTGGTGAATTGTAAGTGCCAAAATCTTCTTTTTGGGAGCAGTGGGAGAGGCCAGAACAGCAAGCTGTGAGAGCCAGGTGCAATCCCATTGTGCTGCAAATGGCCTCTAACACTGTTGTACATTGAAGCCAGCACGGTGCAGGTTGCACTCTCCGAGGAAGGCATCAATCTCCATTGCATTTTTCATGGGCTGAGAGCAGCTCTCAGAGCACTGCTTTCTGCTGCTTGACTCCTCTCTTTGCAGGCTGTCAGAGGTGCGGGTTGAGGGTGAAGGTGCTCTTCGAACGAGGTTGGAGGCAATGAGGATTTGTTTGTTTGCGACGGTTTGTGGTGGTGATGCCATCCATTTCAGCCTTGCAAGGCAGGGGATGCCTCCAGCAATGCCCCACCTTGACCTCAGCTCTCTCCCGTTCGGTGCAGACACCTGGCTGCTCCTGAAATATGGATGGGGGGGAAAAAAAGGGCTCTGAGTGAGGAGCAGCATTTTACAACAGGTTGCACCAAGCCCCCGGATTTCACTCTCCTTGAAGCTGGCAGTAATTGAAGACCAGATTTTGCAGCTGCTGTTCTGACATGATATTGCTGCCGGGTGTTATGAAAACCACCAGAGCTGGAAGCCAGAGCTGCGTGCTCTTCTTGGAGTTTCGGCTTTCAAACACATGAAACATCAATCTCTAGCTAGCGGCTCATGAGCTATCACCTCCTACAATCAAGTGGAAAAGAGTATTTTGAAGGCACTTAGTTACTGGAACAGCGCAAATGCTTTCTGGACCAGTCAGTGCTTCCATGCCTTGCTCTTGGACCATGATTAGAAAGATAAAATCTGGTCCCTCGGAACGTGCACTGTGCAACTGCAAATAATAAAGAAATAAAGGGGAAGATGAGGAAGGATGTGGGTTCCCTGAGCCTATGGGGCTGCCTTGAGGTGTGTCCGGATGGTTTTACATCCTTTTTGGTTCTTCTTAATGGTAGATAACTCATTTTCCCTCTTAATCTTTTAATATGAAGTCTTTGCTGATGAATATGTGAGGAGGCTGATTCCGTAGCCCCGAGCATCAGGATCTATTTGTAAGGCTTAGGATAATTCTTAAAGCTTCTATAGAAGTGGAGGAGCTTGGTTTTTGCTCGGGACGAGATTCGTTGCTGTTGTTTTAATGGGAGCTGGGGAGTTCGTGGACTTCCGTAAGCGAAGCACTGTGTTGTATTATTGCTTCCCGTGTGCTGCTCCAATAGGAACCCATTCCTGAAGACTTGGAGCAGTTTGGAGTGCATGGTAGGGTTACCCCTCATTGATGCCCTCAGTGATGGGCGCTGCATTCCGGTGAGAGACATCACTGTCTGTTACCACGATTTATTTCTTAAAGAAATATAAAAGGTCGGAGGGTTTTAAATTGAAACCATTTCCACTCACAGTCCATTTTCCATAAGCTGTTTTACTGGTGATGTGACATGACATCAATAACAATGAGGTTTCTCGCTACCTGCTGTAGTTGTTTATGGAGAGGAGCTTTGGAAAACAGATTATTAGAGAGAATAATGGATGGGCTGTAGGGAGACAAGGAAATAATTGCATTGAGGGGGCTCAAAACCATCATAAAGCCAAGAGTGGAGTTTGGTTGGACTCTGATGGCACGAGGTCCCTAGGACTGAACTGATTCTCCATAAATCTCTGCATCCCGATCAGGCGCACTGCTTCTCTTCTCTTCTCTTCCCTTCCCCACAAGTTGTTTGTTTGTTTGTTTGTTTGTTTGTTTGTTTCCCCTCCTTTTCTTTTGAAGAAACACCACAGAGGAGATGGAAGTGAATAAAAACCACCCAATCCGCAATGATGGTGGTTAATTATCCGCTCGTATTCTGTGAGCAACTTTGGATTCTGTGTCAAGGGGCTGAGAACCATCCAAGCAGAGAATAGAAAACGCATCCCTTTCCTTCAGAACTTGAAGAGTAAATAAATACAGGGGAAAAAACAGAAACAAAAACAGAAATAAAACCAAACAGCTGAAGAATTAAAAAAGGAAGAGAAGAAATTGGCACTGGGAGGTGGGGAGGAGTGCAGCTGGGGAGCCATGAGCTCACCCTGTGCACTGGAAACACTGCGGGGCCAAAGGTTTTCCTGAAGTTCTGCTGAATGTTTCCTCTCCTGTGGTCCTCCCAATGGGAATTTGTTTGGTCTATCACAAAGGGACCCATTGCCAGCCCGTTTCACGCAGGAGTTTCCCTCTGTTTTCCAGTCAGTCATACCCCCTCCATCCCTGTAAGGTTTATTGGCATTACATCAGCGCTGAGGGTGGCAGAATTGAGGTAAAAAAGCAGAACTTTGGGCACCTCCATGGGCAGCCATGGGGCTGTGGTCAACACTGGGAGAGATGGGACCGTCCATATTCCTGACCATTGCTTTTCACAGCTTGGTTGGCATCCAGGGCAAAGAAACAGCATTGGCTGGGGGTCACCTCAGAGAGAAGTCAGGACTTTTATTTATTTTATGGCACAAAACCAGTGTTTCCTGTCAAATTATAATGAAACAGTTTATGCAAACCTGAAAATAAGCCCATATGCTTCACTTATGTCGCCTTCTTTTTTTCTTTTTTTTTTTTTTTAACCTTTATTTAAATGTCAATTTTTTGGAATGACAATGACATTTCAAGTGAGAGATTGAAATGTAAGGCGCGAGAAACATCACCGCGCGCTGTTTTGACTTCCCTTCAGCTCCCTCCTCTCCTCATTCTATTTATTTTCCGCAAAACCCGCTCACTAAACCTGACTTGAATCCGCAGATAGTTTCGGTTTCCTGAAAGTGACATTTTCCAGCAAAATACGCCGTCAGTCGAAAACAAAAAGACAAATGCAGTGGGCTTTGCCCACCCCCTGCTGCCAGCTCCAGCCCTTATGGCACGTGCTTGTAAAAGCACTCGGGCCAAGAAAATGCAATCCGGGGGGGTTTCAGCCCCTCTGCATGCAGCCTGTTTGCTTTTTTTCCTCTTTGCAACCTGCACATTTTTGCTTTTATTTTTTTTCCTGTCCAAATTGTGTTTCAAGCAGGTGGGCTCTGTGCAGAGTTGCAGCGTGCTGTGGTCATGTGAGTAGATGGAGCACATTGGCTGCACTCCTTGCAGTCAGAAGTGTTGTATTTATTGCATTTCGCTGGCACCAATCCGGAGCAGTGTATTAGTGGCAGTTTCCCATGGATGAATGGAGCCCGGTGCAAAATGTGCCAGTACAGGAGCACAGCACAGCCCCTGGCTTGAGAGAGCAGCAAAATGTGAACCCAAGCACTCCATTACATGGCTTAGCTGCTGCCCATTTGCTTTTCTGAGTCCCCATCTGGAAGGGAAAAAAAGCTGCTGCTCAGCATCCTCATCCAATGAGCAGAGCATCTTTTGTCACCTCCTGCTTCCTTGCCTCCAGCTTGCTAAAGACAAGCTTCATATTGGGTTTGGTCATCAGAGAAATGCCATTTCTGCACTGGTCTGAGCTGTGGTGTGTCCCCATGTGAGCACATCCCTGGGAGTGTGCAACTTTGCATCCAGCAAGGGAAAACTAACGGCAGGCGGCTTCCCAAGGTGGATTATTTCATTATCGTTGTAATTGGTACTTATAATTAGTTGTTACCGTGGTGTGTGGTGTGCCTTGAGCACTGTGGCCAGAAAAAGCAGAAGGAAAAAGCATTTTATTTTTTTTTTAAATAATTAATTACGACTGTTGTTTGTTTCGTTGTACGTTTGTGCACTTGGTATTTCAATTGAGCACCCGCAGTTGGCTCAGTACGGGGCCCTCTGTGCTCTGCTCAGGCTCAGCTCTGCCCCATCCCTTTTGCTTGTGCATCGTTTTGCCTGTTTTGGTGGAAAATTGGGTCTCTCGTAGCCAAAAATTGGGAATATCTCCACATGCCCAGCTCTGAGCATCCCGGCTGGACCCAAGGAGGGCTCCCTGGTGCTGCCAGTGAATGGCTGCAGGGCTTTAAGGACAGGTTTGAAGCCGCTTTCCCAGTGGGAGTGGAGCAGGGGCAGGGGGTGCCCGGTGCCACCAGGGCTGGGCATCTCGTTAGAGGACAGAAGGCTCTTGTCAAAGCCAACTCATCCTGGAAAACCCCAGCTATTTGCCCTGAGGCAATCAAAGGGCTTTCTTTGTGACGCTGAAACAATGAACGGCCTCATCTCCATTAGCCAAGCATCCCAACAAAGCGCCATTGATTTGGGTAGGTGACAAGGATGGGAGGGATGGGGACGGTGACCCCAGCATCCATCTGGCTGGCTCTTAATGAGCGTTCTGGAGCACAAAGTGGGTCAGCATCCCTCAGCTCTGCCCGGACCTGAGGCACAGACCTGGGCCGTGTGCCATGCAGTGGCACGAGCCTCCTGTCCCCAACCCCAGCCTGTCCCTGCTGGAACCTGCGGCTCCCCGCAGCCCTGGAGCTTTGTGTGAGTGGCACTCGTGGTGAGCTTTGAAGCCTGGAACCTTGAGCACTTCAAACAAGCGGAGGACAGGCGGATGATGGATGGGAAATTAATATCTAACGGGGCTAAAAATTGTTCCCAGCGTCACCCTCACTCCCCTGCCCAGCTGAGCTCTATTTACTTTCATCCCATCCGGAGCATTTAGCACAAAGGGGCCGATACACTCTGAATTTTCTGAAGCACAAAGCCTCCCATTTCCCACATCCAGCTGAAGCACTCTGCTTTCTCTCTTGCTCTGTCTCCTTTGAAAGCCTCCTCTCCCTCACCGTGGCCTCTCCAGGGGAAGAACAACAACTGGGGAAGTTTGGGGAGGGGTTTCCAGCAGGTGGGTGGGAATGGTGTGGGTGTTTGTCTGTACCCCACCCTGCATGGCCGGGGAGCACCTGAGGTTATCAGAGCACAGTGGGCAAACAAACGATGTTTCCACGCACTGCCAGGCAGATTTTCCCAGGCTGATTGTTTTGGGGCTGGTGCAAAAACAAGGCAGGAAAAATATTTCGGTGATGACACCTTAGAGGTGGGTGCTGCTGGGCCGCCTGCCAGGGGCAGAGCTGAGATCCGGGCTGTGACATTGCAGCAAAGAGAGGTGCAGAGAGCCCTGGGGGGCTGCGGGTGCCAGTGCTGTTGATGCCCACAGGGCTGGGGTTGCTCCTGCTGTGTGAATGCGTCTGAACGTGCCTTGGGTTGTGAAATGGGGAGGGGTGGGCTGGTCTATGCATGGGATCTGGCTTCCCCCAGGGCTTCTGATTGCTGCAGCTGTGCTGACACGTCAGAGAGCTGCAGACGTGTTGGTGCACAGTGTGTGCATGTCCCCTCCCTGGGGATGCCCACTGGGGGGGCTCATTCTGCTTGGGCAGTGTGCTGAGCCCAGCAGGGGGTTTGGTGCTTCTCACCCTCTGCCTGGCTGCTTTCTTATGGCGCCGTGCCCCTATGGGGAATTTCCAGCCAGGAGGTAGTTGGAGATGTGCCCATCCTGCTCTCTTCCTCCCTTCTCCCTTTCAGTTCTTCCCCATCTGTTCATCAGGTTGGATATTAGTAGGGACAATTTCTTCTCCAAAGGAGCGATGCTGCACTGCACAGCTGCCCAGGGAGTGGTGGGGTCACCATCCTGGAGGCCTTCCTGAGCTGTGGGGATGTGGCAGTGGGCACAGTGGGGATGGTTTAGGGTTGGATTTGGGGATCTGAGGGGTCATTTCCGACCTGCATGGTTCTGTGACTCAGTGGTGCCTTCCCAGTCTTGAGCCATCCTTCTTTTCTCTGCACGAAAGAAGCTGAGGGGGAGGGAAGAAGAAAAGCAATCTGAGTCGATAGGTTTTTCCAATAACCTTCCCTAAAATCTCACCAGGTTACATTATGCTCTAATAGACTTTAAGCCAATCTGCCTAATGCCATTGCAAAGGTCAATTAAATTCACCCTAAAAAATTTACTCCTGGCTCATTATACATTTGGAAAATGAATTAGAAGCACAAGCTGCCCCAGAGGTTTCTGATATTTTGCTAATGAACATGTCTTCTAATGGAAGAAAAGGAAAGAAAAGCGCTGCCAAAAAAGCCCTTTGAACAGAAGGGTTTGCTGGGCCTGGTGGGGAGCGTGGAGCTGAGCTCCTGGGTGAGCGGGCACGATGGGGATGGGCTGGGGTTGGACTCGATGATCTCCGAGGTCTTTTCCAACCTGAATGGTTCTGTGGTTCTGTGATGGAGCAGCATTGTGGCTCCTCATTGTGTGAGGAGCATCCTTCCTAGCGGAGCAACTCCTGAAGCCAACTCTTGCCCAAGCGTTTGCACAGAGTCGTGCCCACGTGCCCATCCCTGCCATGAGTGGCTCGGTGTCACCTCCACAGTGCCACCATCCCGCTCTGCAGGCCAGCCCAGCTCCAGCTCTGCACGCTCACAACCCACCCCATTGTAATTACACCTGCAGCACACCGTGCCCGCAGGGACCCTCCGGCAGAAAAGGAGGCAAAATTAATCAAGTGAATGATTAATTGCGATCTGCGACCCAGCTTTCCGCCAGTTCGGTGGGATTTTTTCAGCCTGAAGCTGCTCGACATGCAGTACCTTTAAGGAGAGCAAGAGCTTTTTGCTTTGGTTTGGGTTTTTCTTTAGAGAGGGCTGTATAAAGCTCCGTGCCTTTGAGCGCCCCGCTGCTTATCGGGCTTTCATCCGCTTTGCTAACGTGTGGATGCAGGGCTGCATGAATGCAAACGTGCTCTGCGTTGTCCTTTGAGCAGCTGGAGGTGGTGGCATTAGGGAGAGCTATCAGGAGGGCCCAGGCTGGCGTTAATTCTGAGCTGTTCTCAATAAGGTGTTAATTTGGAATTGGTTTTTGAATGGTCAATTTGATTCCCTGCCCTGCGGTGCCGTGGGGTGAGGGTGGGGAGGAGGGCGGCTCACGACCCGGGTGTGCAGGATGGGGATGTAAAACACATTGAGACCAGAAGTGGTGTATGGGAACCGAGTGAATCGCTGCCAATAAAACCCCAAACATCATCTTTTTTTTGTGGAAATCAGCACATGCCCACAGAAAGGCTCAGTCTCAACAAAACAGCGTTTCTGACCAAGCACTCACATCCCTCCTGTTGGTGCAGGAGTTAAATGAGCCAGGGCCGTTCGCTGAGCGTCCTTGGGGCTGAATGCCCACTGTGTGCTGATGTTGGGGTGGCTGGGGCTCACATCTTGGTGGCTGTCATGGCAGGGCTGGCATCCGTGCTCCTCCTGAAGGACAGCTTGTCCGTCCTGGAGCAGGTGGCCGAGCTGGATGGGATGCTGGGCACACCTCCCTGTTCTTGGCTGGATGGGAGGCTGGTGCAGCTCCCGTCATCCAAACAGGCTGCAGCTCCAGCCTGAGCTCTGCCTTCTTCCAAGAAGCTGCTGGGAGTTTTCTTGCAGAAAAATCTTTTCTAATTCTTTTTTTTTTTTCTTGGCACGGGGAGAAGCTTCAGGAAAACTGCGAGACTGGGCACCCCTCCCTCCAGTTTGTCTTTAATTACAGCGAGGGAAGAGGCAGTAATTACAACACACCTCCCCGTGCCCCATCCTCAGGTGAAATCAGAGCTAGGAAATATGCATGCTGCTTAGGGGAGCATCAGTGCCAGCGCTGGGCACGGATACCCAGCTGGCACACAGGGCAGGATGGGGACAGCTGTCCCTGCCTCTTGCTATGGGAGTTGGGCAGGAGCTGGGGACAGCAGTGTGCTGCTCACAATGTCAATTATTAGCGTGCTTAGTAAATTACCTAGTAAATTGGTCCTTAAAATTTCCAGCGGCGTGTCCTCTCTTGCACTCAGTGCCTGCAGCTGAGCTGTTGTGCTGCTCTGCGGGAGGCTGGATGGAGCTGCTCCCCATGTGGTGCTGGGCTTGGTGCTGTGCCCATCACTGAGCTGCTTTTGGGGCTGGGCACGGCTCCTTTCCCACCTCAAGGTGTGTTTTCCGTTCTGCTCACTCCCAGCTCTCCTTTTGCCTTTTCATGTGCGCTTTAAAGGTCAGCCCATATCTGGAACATGCTTTAAATTTGCACTGAGAGCAGAGGACAGGAGGAGAGGGGAGGCACTGCTGCGGCAGCTCCTTGGAGGGCACCATTTGCCACTTTCCAATGCCTACACACACGCAGGGGCACAGGACCACCCACCAGCCTAGGAAATAGCTTTTTCCCAGCAGAAGTCCCCCAGAGCACAGAATTAGCACTCTGCAACCCTGCTCATTGCCATCAACAGCTGACCCAGCTGCTGGCGCTCCATCTCCTTCATCCTTCCTTGGGGGATGCTCACCTCATCACCCCGCTGCCATCAGCAGGATGAAGCATCTCCTCCTCCTCGCTGCCTGACCCACTCCTCCTTGCTCCCAAACCCGTGTCCTCACCGTGTCCTGCATCCCTGAGCTCATCATAGGGCAAGGGGCACACCTGGCCCAGCGCTGTGCCCCCTCCTGTCCCCACATGCCACCCCCTGTCAGCACTGCCTCCTCCCCCCCAAGACCTAATGCTGCTTCGTTTCTGTTTTAATTTTGCTGCGGTTTCACGACAGCCACTGCTGGGTCAGGAGTTACAGAAAGGTTATTGGTGAGTGATGGGTATTGACATCCTTAGCAGCGCCCTGACCCCATCAGTCTCGCTCTGTTCTTCTTTTTTCTTACATTTGCCCTGCTTTTTTTCTGAAGGGCTGCTCTGCCACAGATTGGCTTTGCTCATGCATAAAGCTTGCTTCATCAGATTTTTACCCAAAGCCAGGTTGGGCACTCCTGATTGCAGAGCAGGGAGGGAAGCACTGGTTTGTGCTGGCTGCTGAATGTGGGCACTGAGAGAGGCTTTTCATCGTCAGATTATTTCGCTCCCACCCAGTCCTCCTGTGCTGCCTTTTTCTAAGCTTTTTCACCCTCATCCACATGATTCACCCATGCAACTTGCTCTGGTACCCACCTGCATCACGTTCCCACACTGGGGGATGGTACAGGGATTCAGGAACGACCAGCTGCATCCTGCAGGGATGCATGGAGCAGTGGTAGTCACCGTCCCTTGGGGGTGTTCCAGAAACATGGAGGTGTGACACTGAGGGACGTGGTCATTAAAGGTTGGGAAAGACATCCAAGATCCCCAAATCCAACCCCAGCCACTGCCCACGTCCTTCAGTGCCACGTCCCCATGGTTCTGGGGTGCCTCTAGGGACGGTGACCCCGCCACTTCCATGGGGAGCTGTGCAGTGCAACACCACTCTTTCAGAGAAGTTGTTCCTAATACTCAACCTGACCTCCCCTGGCACAACTTCAGGCCTTTCCCTCTCGTCCTATCGCTGTTACCTGAGAGAAAAGGCCAACTTCCACCTTACTAACAGTTTTTGGGTGGAATTCCACCCAATAATCACAAAAGCTCAGAGATCAGGGCAGGGTGCATGGAGCCCAGCAAAGCCACGGCTCACCCCATCCCCATCAACATTCAGGGCTGCTCTCCCATAGGCAGATAAGGACTGCCTGGCAGCCCATCCCTGCCTTCATCTGGAAGGACAGCAGCCTTGGCTCAGGCTGTTTGGAAATAGGGCTGAGTTCATTGGAAGCACCTCTTATCTCCCTACAGGGAAGGTTCTGCTCTGAGCACGGCTGTGCTGTGCTCCCTGATGCTGCGATAAGCCGCCCTTATCAGATGCTTCAGCACTAAAACTCACCGTGCACCAACTAGTTGGGTGGGTTTTTTTTCCTTTTTTTTTTTCCTTTTTTTTTTCTCTTTTTTTTTCTTTTGGCTTTATGGTTGCCTCCATAAAACCGGCTGGGAAAACTGCTGAAGCAGTAACCCTGCTTGGTTTTAAAGGCAGCTGCAAATCAGCCCTATGCTCCGGTGTAGCGTGGAGCTGCTTTTATGAGTGCTAATTAAGCAGGATCTGCCCTGGGCTCTGCCTCCCATCCAGCCCATGCTGGGCTGGGATTTCACTGCGCTGTGGTTCTGTGCTCTGCACTAATAGGGTTGGGAGCGGATTGGGGGTTTTGTAGGATTTTGTTTGGACCAAGGGTGGTTCTGGGGGACGGGTTGGTTGTTGGAAGCTTGTGCCCTCTGTCTGCATGAGCTGTAGTTGGGAAATGGGTTTTTGGGGAGAGCGAGCACTGTTGGGGTTGGAAAAGGAAATTGCCTAATGCCATTCTGCTACTTGAAATAATGGGAAAGGGCGGCAATTCCAGGAATTTCTGATCTAAGATGAGAAATACATCACCTCCAGCATGTGGCCGGGCTGCTCCTGAGTCCTCCTGCCCATAAAGGGCCACCATTAGTGTCCAGCCTTGGGGCTGCCTGGACCTCCTCGGCCACAGCAGTGTTTCAGGCATGGGCTGTCTGTTTGCGTGCTTCCCCAGAGAGATGCTTGCAGGTTTGCTTCTCCTGATGTTGTGGGGGGGGGGCAGAAGAGTGCCTCCATGCTCCCCTTTACCTGGCAGGGCTGGGGTGAAAGGGAAAAATCCTGGTGCTGGGAGAAGCACCGCCACGCTGTGGGGTGCAGGGAGCTGAGCTGCAGGCTGACACATGGCAATTTATTTGGAACCCGTGAGTCTTTTCAAGAAAGCAATTTCTTTGACATTTTCTTTTGGCATTTGAAAGGGGAAAAAGGTAGTATTTCCCACGTACGCTCATCGCTCCCATCCCTTCCCCAAAGTGATTTAGATTTCTTGCTCTGCGAGATGCAAGCCATAAACTGTGCATAGAGGGAGGTCGGTGCACGCGGCGCATGGAGCCTGGTGTGCTGTTTGCACAGCAGTGTCCATAAGGATGCCAAGAGCTCTGCAGAGCTATGGGCTGCATGGCGAGAGGTTCCTTCCAGGCCGGGCTCCCACCGATGTGACACTCACAAGCAACAGTGAAATATCATCAGCATCATGGCTAGGCTTAAATCTTTACTGAGTCTCCATTTTTCTTTCTTTAAACGCTTACAGAATAAATGGAATTTATAATCAGAAACCATAAAATCCCTGATTTATGGTTCATCTTGATGACAATATTTAATAACTCGTGTATATTTTATTACATCTTTTTAATGCCCTGTTGTGGAATTTTACTTAGGCATCTCGCCCTCTATATCAACCTGTCGCAGCACAGATGGGTTGACTTCTTGCCTTGGGCTGCGAACGGAGCCAGGCTGGGTTCTGCCCAGGGCTGCCTGGGTCCATGCAAGTGGGCTCCACACTCAGGTCTGGACAATTGCAGATCTGACGCTGTTCTCAGCTCCCTTCCAGCATCCCCAGCCAAGCTGCAGTGCAGGTGGAGGAGAAATTCAGCCGTAGGGCCTCTCATCCCTCCTCAAGGACTTTCTGCTTGGAAACCAGCATCTATTTAGGTTATTGCTTTCCCAGTTCAAGTGCATTCTCCTCTGGAGAGCCTTCCCCACCCTTTCTGGGATCGTTAGAGCAAATTAGCTGATGCATCCTATCAGCCTGCTGCACCCGAGATACCAACCTGTGCTCAGTGCTTGCATGCAGAAGGAGCTCATTGAGCCACATTCTGACTCTGTGGAAGAGTAGCAGCTCTCTGCTTCCTCCCTGCACAGCTGAGGAGGGGAGGAGAGGGGGCTGCGGGAACTGGAAGAGGATGGGGAGCAGATAGGGATGGATGTACAGGGTGGACCATGGCTTGGGGTCGTAGAATCGTAGAATCATTCAAGTTGGAGAAGACCACTAAGATCCCCAAATCCAACCCAGCCCACCATGCCTGCTGCCCACATCCCTCAGTGCCACATCCCCATCCTTACAGAGCACCCCCAGGGATGGGAGCCCCCACTCCCTCTGCAGCTGTGCAGTGCAGCACTGCTCCTTGGAGGAGAACTGTTTCCTAATATCCAACCTGTGTCACATCACCCTGATGGGGACTGGTGGGCCAGCCATGGCTATGCCCTCCCATTGGAACCCATTGGTTTCTTTTTGACATAGCCAGAAAATGTAAGTCTAGTTTGCAGCGTTTGGACTGATTTTTCATTGTGGGACTGTCTGAAATCTTTGCACTGGGAAAATCAGCTGCTTCCTCCAGGTCTCCTGCTTTCTTGCAAAACATTTGTAGACTTTTCATCCTGGGAATTGTCTCCCCCTCAGTGATTCAGCGTCTGCCTCTGCTCTGCTGGGAGGTGGGGCTGACAGAGGTGTGAATAACCCCAAAGAGCTGTGGTGTGGAGCTACCTGGGTCTAACTCTAAATTAAAGTCTGGTAAAGGAGAGGCCACCTGAGGAGGTGGGAAGAGATGGCAGCCTATTAATACCTCTCAGGCAAGGCTGGAAATGAAGAAAGGGAATTACTCATGGTCTCGGAAGGTGGTAGGACAAGGAGCTGTGGCTGGGGGCTGAGGGAGGGAGGGGTTTTGCCCAGCCATTAGAAGGCTCCCGGAGGGGCAGCCCTGGCGCCAGGCATCTATGGGGCAGACAGAGGGGAGGATCTTTAGGAAATGCACGGGTCGTCCTGCTGACCCCATCGGTGCCATCGTCAATTCCACTGTGGGCATTCGATAAGTCGGCGTAATGGCTGGGAAATCTCTTCCCCTGACTGCATGCAGTGCTGGGAGGCACCGTGCTGCCCATGGAGCAGTGAGCAGCACCGATTGCTGCCCTGCAGCTCCATGTTTGCTCCATGGAAGGCAGCGGGGCTTTGCTGCTGAGGTGCCAAGGATGCTCACAGCAGATGTGCCGCCAGCCCTCCTGGTTTTCCTGCAGGTCTCCAAGGTCTCATTGGAGCTCGTGATTTTTTCTTAATGCACCTGGAGCTGTACAGTTGCACAGGAGTCTTGGCTTTCGTTTAGGAGGAGGTTTGGCATGTCACAGTTGTGGAAAAAATGTATGAAAATATGGCTGTAGGTTAATAAACGAGCATGTCTTTATTATTAATTTTTATACAGGATCTGAAAATGAAGGCTTTTGGGGGGATCAGGCTTGGACTGGTGGAGCTGTGGGGTTTGCAAGGGCTGCGGTGCTGGGATCGACCTGGTGAGCTCTGAGCCCTGCAGGGACTGAGCCTTTATTGGAAAGAAACCAGTGCTGGGCGAGGGGAGATGAGTGATGTCCAGGAGCAAAGTTTGGGGTTGCACTGTCACTGTGGGTGCTGGCAGCCAGCCGTGGGCTCTCCCCCCTTCTCTCCACTGAGCAGAGCTTAAATGCCACAGGAATCCGTGTCGCTTTTCAGAGGCTGTTACAGCAAATTGTTAGCAGGCGAGGGGCAGCGCAGGAGCTGTCGCTATCGGCTGCGTTTTGTTAATCTGATCTGAAGGGTCCTCTTGTGAGTGCATCTGGAGCTGTCCCTGCCTCGCTCTGCGGATGCACATTGCCATGGGTGGGATGAGGGGCACTGAGACGTGCCAGGTTCCCCACCCAAGCTCCACATTTCCACCCTAGAGCTGCGCCCCCCCCCCATGCGTACCGCTGCGTCCTGCGGCTTTGCACCTGAGCGTACATCAGCCAGGATGGAGAAGGCTGTGCCTGAATCCTGCATGGCACTTTTCCCTTCAGAAAACGCCTTTATTGCATAAGCAGAGCAGGTGATGTTCCAGGAGCTGCTGCGTGTCCCAGTGGAGGTGCAGCAGCCGTCCCACGATGGGGTGGGCTCTTCCAGTGAGCCGAACTGCCTTTGGTTCTGATGAAACACCATTGCCGAAGCAGAGAAAAATCCATTCAGTGGAAGTTTTGCTTTTTGGGAATTTCTTTTGCAGATGAGGTAGTTAGGGGATTTTTTTTTCATTAAAAGCATATATATATATATATATATATATATATATATATATATATATATTTGAGTTTCGCTGGATTTCCATTTTCCAGCCAACTCTCTCTGCGATGCTGTTCCTGCAGCAGCGTATGACTTTTTTTTTTCCCCTCAGGAAATTTTCTAATATCAATTTAATTTTGACTCTCACAACTGCATCTATTCCGCAGGGAACGCTCCCGCCAAGGAAGTGTTCCCTCTTAGCAGCAAGTTCATTTTCCAGCTTAAAAACATCATTCAGTCATTCCTAATGAAAGATATAATCAACTTTCAGGCTTCGTGGCTTAGCTGAGCCCCTAATGGGGATGGGGAAACCATTCCAGCAGTGGCTTAGCCAGCCTTTCCCTCATTGCAGGTTGTGCTCACAGCTTGCAATGAGTTGCACTGGGTGAGATTGCACCCAGAGAATGCAACCTGTGCAGGGCTGTGCACGTATGGGTGCAGCATCCACGTGGGTGCAATGCAGGAGTTGATTCCTGGATTTGTGGCCTTTGCAGCCTGCGGGGTTTGCTGCATTCCAGCCCCAAGCTGAAGCTTTTGGACATCGCTGCACACAGTGCTTTGGGGCCGCTGGGCACGCAGATTTGCTTTGCTTTGCTGCACGACATCTGCAGGCAGTGGGTCGGCTGAGCTTTTGTTTTCTTGCCTCGGAATGAACGAGAAAGAAGAAAAACCCAGACAGCCCCATTTGTGTCCTGTCTGATTGCATTTCCGTGCCTACATATCTGCTCTGCATAAATGTTGGTGGAGCGCTACGGGGGGAATAGGCTGTCGTTGCATTAATGTGCCGTGCAGCAGGAAGGGCTCGGTTTGCTTTGAGACCTCACTGCATTACACCACAGGTCCTGCACCACCCATCCCCTCCTGCAGCCACATCTCCCTCCTGAGCACTCAGGATTACACTGCCCTGCATTACCCGTGGCTCTGCACACACAGCGCCCATCCCAGCCCCTCTGATCCCCCAGCCCATCAGTCCATGTCCGTCTGTCCTTCTCCTGAGCCTTTCGCTGCTGCCTTTCCTCCCTCTGAGCCTGGCTTATAGGATTAGGGCACAAAAACAGGGGCTTGTGGTGTAGAATAGTGGGGCTGCAGTTACCTTACAAATAGAGTGCAGTCACACCATGGTAATGCTTCTGAATCACCTCCCCACCACTCACTACTCCTGATAACTGGCATTTCTCTGTGTTTCAGCACTAAGGATGCCTACTTCTGCCCAGTTGTGCCTTGGGCTTCTTGGTCACCCTGTCTTTCTGGTTTTAGCATTCGGTGGCACCGCTGATACTGCACTTACACTTTAATTAATTTACAGCCATGGAGCTGCCCTGCCAGTTATACGTGTGGAAATTACAAGTGTGGGAAGCACAGCTGCTGTGCAATCATCCCACCGCTGCACTGTGATTGCACCTGTTGTGCCGCCAGCGTGCAGCCAGGGTGGATTTTTGGTGGCTCTCTTGGCATGAATGAGGGAATGGTGGAATCGCAGAGCTGACAGGGACCCACAGAGCTCATGGAGGGCAGCTCCTGGCTCCACGCAGCATCACCCAGACATCACACCCACACTCGGAGTGATGATGCTACAGAGGCTGCTGGCAGAAGCCGAGCACACATCTTTTGGGGTGCAGCAGTGGGATTTTTTTCCATTTTTGCCCCAAGTCCGTTGAACTGATGATGTTCAGCAACCTCTTTTCCCTTGGTGATTTGCCACGTGTGACAATCCTGCTGTCGAGAAGGGTCCCACTCAGCAGACTCGGGCTGATGAAGCTGAGCTCAGCGCCTGTCACACATCTCAATCTCCCCCTTTTCATCGGAACAAGGAAAGCTGTTTTCCTGCCTCTTGAAGCTGGTTGAGACCTACAGATGACGAGCAGCGTAACGTAATCGTTATTAAGCTCCCTGTGCCTCTTTCCCTGTCAGTACAATCAGGCTAATGAGATGTACCTACAGCTCCCAGAGCTGGGAGGACAATTCAGTCCATTTCTTCCATTTGGATGGAGCAGAGCGCTGTTGGTTGCCCGTATCCCTCTGCCACCACCGGTGCCAGCTGGTGCAGGCTCCAGGACCGGGGGCCAGGGTCCTCCCTGGTGCACCATCATTGACTTTAATTGGGCTCCGCCAGGGAGAGGTTTGGATGGCGGATCTGCTCGCGGTGGGCTGGTGCCAGATGGCAGATCTCCATGTCCTCTCCCCCTACAGCCTGAAGGCAGAGAGGGGAAAGAGCCTCGCGAAGGGGAAAAATGGGCAGAGAATCCTGAAACACAATGAGGACTGATTCAAAGCTGCTGCGCTCCAACCCGGTTTGCTCACTGTGAGGTTGTAATTGGCATCTGAGATGCGTGCTTAGAAGCAAAGCCTTGCTACCCCGTGGCCAAGTTCTGCAGTGACATCACCGCCCTCCCCAAAGCACCATTTCTCCATACTTATCACAGACTCATTAAGGTTGGAAAAGACCTCGAAGATCATCTGGTCCAACCATCAGCCCTTCCTCGCACTGTGCCCACTGAACCTTGTCCTTACGGCTCTATGACACTAATGGTGAAGTGATTTAATTTCCAGCCCGGGTGTCCCAAGGGAGGGCCACGACTCCTTCAACCATCACAAAGCACTGGGGCTTCGTGGGGGGACAGCAGGGCACTGTGCTGGTGGTGGACTTGAGTTGTGTGTAGGGAGCCCTTGGCTTTCATCCTCCTCACTCACCATGAACCCTTCTGCTCTGAAGCTGCTCTCCCATTCTGATATTCCCTTTGGTGCTTTAGAGCTCACTCATGGCTATTTTATCTATCTATCTATGTATAGTTAAGAAAACATGGTTAAATTGTGGCTTTTCACACGCGTTCCTCACTCTGCAAAGGAGCAGCGATGGGAGGAGGTGGCAGCGATTGGTACGGGCACAGTGGGATGTGGGGACGCGGGGGGTTCCCCAAAGCAGCCCAGAGCTGTCACCCAGAGCCCCTTCTGTCACTGCTCCATCTGTGCCTCGTGGGTTATCTGAGGACGTGGGGTCCATAGAGCAGCAGTCAGAAGGGAACAGCGCCGTAGTACAACCACATGGAAGCTCTGATAACTCGCAGTGATGGCTTTGCCAGCAGGGAGAGGAGAAAAAAAAAATCCAACACCCTGTAAATTCGCTTTGTTTTGATATTCAACAACTCTTTTTTCTTGTGGAGTATGTGCTAATGTGTGTGATAGCTCCGTGGCTGGTGTCAGAACAAAATATTCAGATGGTTCCCACCAGTTGGTGCTTGGCGAGCTGTTTCGGAAGGCTGGCATGGAAGAGGGGAGCATCTCCGTGTCAGCATCCCCCCGCTCCCTCCTGCCTTCATCTTAGGCCTCCATCCCCACCGAAATGAGCAGCAAATCAATGTGTGCCTAATAAAAGATGATTGGAAATTGCTAATAGGAGTGTGGGAGGGCAGCCTTGCCGCCCAGAGCCGAGATGAGTATGGATTTTCTCTTGCCGGGGATTGTAAACACTGCTGAGCTCCCCAGGGAGCCCCGGATGCTCACCCTCTCCTTTTGCCCTCATTGTTCTCCAGCAGCCTTAAAGGAGCCCAGTAATGGCAATTAGCTGCATTAATTAGCAAGAGCTAGCAGCGTTTAGCCCCCATCCCAAACTGTGCATGCTCTGGAAGGCTAAATGAGGGCGTCGGGTGGGGAGGTTCTCAATGCTTTGGTGCTGTTCCCCATATCTCTGTTCCCCATATCTGGGAGCCCTTTATTTATTTACAGTGACCCCACCACCTCCCTGGGCAGCCTGTTCCAATGCATTACCACCCTTTCAGAGAAGAAATTTTCCCTAGTATCCAACCAGCAGATGCAAAACCCCTTCTGTGCAGCTGGTGCATGCGGTCCATCCTTGTCACAGGACAGCCCTTCTGTGCCCAAAGGCAGCTTTCAGGATGCTCTTTCTTTAGAGTAAGGTGCCCAGTGCCAGGACACGGAGCTTTGAGGTGTGATGCCCAAAGCTCTGCTTGGCAGCAGCCCGCCCATCACCGTGGCCAAAAGTATTAATGCGGGGGAAAAGTTAACCATACTTACTGAACTGCAAGAAAGGTTGTTTTTATACCCCTTTATTGGAATATAAAGACAGCTTTTATAACCTTTTAAAGGGACATAAAAGCAGCTCGGAGACTTGAAAGCTCACTCCAATTTAAGACGGCGTGGCGATGCTGACAGGTTTGGGATGCGGTTGCAGGAGGAGAAGGGGACTGCTGTGGGCCCTCCTGGAGGTGCACACTGCAATGGGATCCCTCCTCTCCCCTCATGGATGGAGATTTGCCTTCCTGCCCTATGTTGGCACGGCGGTCGGTGGGACATGGAACAGCAGAGTGACCTTTCCAGCAGCCCCGTGGCACAGGTTGAATATGGAGAGGCTGTGATGCTCTCTTCTCCCTAGGCCACCTCCCAAATAATAAAGCTTCCAGACAGACTGCATGGCCACGAAGAGGACGGGAGCGGGAGCAGCTGCTTCTAATTTTGCTTCGTGGGGAGGGAGGGAGGTGATGCTGAGAGCACCCCGCATTCTCTGCACATATTTTTCATCATTATAGGCAGAAATGCCAGAGTGGTGACAGATATTAATGCAGTTCACGCCGGGAGAAAATCTTCTTTCCATCAGACTCAATGTTCAGCAAGAGGGCAGTGCCATTTGCAGCCCTCGGGAGGATGTGTTTGAAAGGTGATGTGTTTTTTCCCCAGGAAGTTTTATTCTGAGATGAAGTTCAGATTGGAGCAAGGGCACCTGGATCCGTCACAGTGGGGCATCGGGGCTGCTCCGTGCTGCGGATCCAAGCAGGTGTGCTGGAGAGGCGTTGGGATTTGGGTGCAGCCCGAAGTGCCCACGCAGAGCCTGGGGATGTCGCTGCCACGTGTGGCTGTTTTGAGGCCCGTGGTCCATCCCATGGCACGCAGCTGTAAGGTCTGCAGAGTTCCTCTGCACGGTGCTGCGCTTCCTCGCGCCCCTCAGCCTCCTTTTATTTGCTTATCCCACTAAATATTCATCAGTAACATTTAAGACAAAGGAAAGAGATAATTACAAGGGGAGAATTTTTTTGCAGTATTAAAGGTTAACAGAATTCTTGGCATTTGTGCCTTGTCGATCTCCGTGTAATTATGCTCATTTCCCAGAATTCAGAGGTGACTGTGCCTGTTAACGCTCAAAGATGGTACCCCGGGAATTAAATTTATGAGATCATTTCTCAAAATCTTCAGATTCAACCCAAGCATCCTGCTTAATGGCACGGTCATTATTAATATTATTCTTGGACCCGCCGCACGGGGCAGAGGACGGGTGGCAAACAGAACAGTGATGCATGTGGACAGCGGCACGCCTGGCTTTTGTTCCTGAGCCATTTGGCAACCTCAGTGCTTTGTGAAATGAGCATTTCGCTTTGGGTTGGCGGGAGCTGCAAAGGTGTGGGTTGGAGGTCCAGCAGAGCAGCGCCGTTTTGGCTGTCGGGAGTCGGGATGGGAGCATTTGCGTCTCCGCAGCTCTGGTGTTTAATGAGAAAACAAGTGTTAGCCCATGCGACGTGCCTTATCAGTGTACGACAGGAGGCAGAAGCAGAGGAGGAAAGCCTGGTTCTTTGCATTCCTTGTGTCCGTGCTGGAGCTGCTGAGGAGCCGAGGTGAGCACCGAGGCACGGCTCGCTTTGCCTTGCCGCCTGAGCAGACCTTTCCTCCCCTTGCACACTTCCTGCTGTTAAAATGCAGAGCGGGTAGGGTTGCAGAGCACTGGGTTAATGTCATTTCCTTACACGGTGCTATTGGATGGCCCACGGCGTGGTTCTACCCGATGTCATCACCTGGTTCGTCCCATCAGATGCTGTGAGCAGAGGGGCTGCGCTCCTGAGCGCTAACACAGCACGACCTTGCAGCCATGCAGCGAGCAGCAGATTGATATGAAACCAATATCGACCCGTACCACGCACAGCTGGGATCAATCCCCCTTAATATCTTCCCCCGTGCCAGCGCGGCTCAGTGTCTTTGAGAATTCTCTAGTATACATGTTTAGTATGACAGCGGCACGTATGGAGGTGTCACTCCATCAATGCATATGTTGTGTTGGGTGGGCTGCGCTCAGAGGCTGAGATAGTGAGAACTGTCAGAAAGGAGCAATCAGTAAATCAGAGCGTCTCCTTAAGGGGACCTGCCCATGGGGATGGGGGGGGGCGCCATCCCTGGGGGTGTTGCAGAGCTGTGGGGATATGGGCACAGGGCACAGTGGGGTGGACTGGGGCTGGACTTGAGTTGCAAAAGGTTGGGAAAAGCAGAAAGTGGAGCAGAGAGGGGCTGCTTGGATGGCTTCATGCATTTTGCATGCTGTCTGTGCCCACTGCTTGGCACCGGTGTCAGGGAATGAGGGCTGAGTGCCCGCGGGGACACTCTGCACATTCAGAAAAATGGCCCCAAATGGCCCCAAATGCAATTTCTCCGCTCAATGCAGGGAAAGCCTTTGGGGCAAGAAGGGCTCAGAATGGCTCCAGCCAAGGAAGGCTCTCAATCATCGCTTCTTAATTGGGGTCGGCGTTAACAAGGGGATAAATGAGGCAGTGTGGTGAGCAGAGCAGGAGCCCACATCCTTTGTGAGCCGTGAATGGGCACTGCTGTGCAGGGCTCAGTGCTGTGTGTGTGCACCTGACTGATGCCAAGCAATGAGGCCGTGTTTGCAGCAATGGACCTGATGGAGAATAATGCAGCGCCATAGCATGGAGGGGGTTGTGAATGGCCTGAGCATAAATTACGGTTCTGATCATATTTGGCAATTTCAGACTAAAAATAAATGTGGACTTCGGGGTTATAGATTGCCATCTATCAGCTTCGTGAAAAGGAAAGGAAAAAAAAGGAATTAAAAGCCAAATCCGGCCATATAAATTGCCTGGCTGTGACCTACTTATGGAAAGTCGGGTTTTTTGTTGGTGCTTTTTTTTTTTCTTTTTTTCCCTCCAGGATTGAACTCTCTCAGTATGGGGAGGT
This sequence comes from Perdix hodgsoniae, assembly GCA_035772895.1. Lineage (NCBI taxonomy): Eukaryota > Metazoa > Chordata > Aves > Galliformes > Phasianidae > Perdix > Perdix hodgsoniae. Next base: position 4,203,773 of record JAPSGF010000047.1, on the reverse strand, counting down.
GTGGGCTGTGTGTCTGTAGGTTTGCTGGCTGCTGGGTGTGAGGGCATCCATCGAGCAGCCCCTGAGCAGCTGCATGGGAGAGGGATGCTGTGCAATTCTGGGCAGGCTGGAAGAGGTGGAAATTGTTTTGTTTCAGTTGATGGAGGATGTCAGTGGCAGGCTTGCATCAGTGTGTGGGACCACTCAGCGATGCACATTGGACTTGTTTATTCTGCTTCACCCCAAAGCAGGAGGTTCTGCTGGAAGGCTCAGCGCTGAGGAGGTCCCTGCAGCAGTGCAGAATGCTGGTTGGGGCTGGGTTTGGGATTTCAGTCGCTACTGATCTTGGGCAAACTGTGCAAAAGCCATGGCTGGGCTTTGGGGGGGCACAGGGCAAAGGAGGGGAGCGTGCCCCAGGAGCTGCTGCAAAGTGGCACTGCTGAGTCTCACCCTGTCCAGTCTTGCTGGAAAATTGAGTCAATATCTCTCCCCTCCCCAAATATTGCCTCCTTTGCACAGCAGCACCCACGGCTCCTTCTGGCGGTGTCCCTGAGATCTCTCAGCATCCTCCCTGCTGCTGCTCACTGCTTCTCTGCGTCCCTCCATGCGATGCTCCCCTCCCCTCCTGCTCACAATTGCTGCCAGGAGGGGGGGCCTTCAGCCTTGGAGGCTGTGAGAGGAGATAAATATGTGTGCAGAGCAGGTGTGCGTGCGCCCGGCTCGTTCCGCTTGTTTCCTGCCTGTTGCTTGCGAAGGAAAGAGATTTTTATCTGAGCAGGAAGAAAGCAAAGGAGCTGAAAGCAAGGCGAGGTGCTGCTTTGCAAGCATCTTCGTCCGTGCATGGCAGGCTCTGCTGCTGTGGTCAAAAAGCAGCGAAGGAAAAAAGGCTCTCTCATCCCCAGAGGAGGCTACAAAGCTCTCTTTCTCTTCCTGCTGAACCCTCACAGCTGGACTCGGTTGCTGGCTCCTCTGCTGCTGGAGCGACTGAATTATTGAAAGGAATCTTGATTTTGTTTTCTCTTTGCTGTTTTCATGCGTTGCGTTTATTGTCTATAGATATTTTTAAAGTCTGAAGCAATTACAGCTGTCAGAAAAGAGACGAGCTGTGACAGGCTGATTTATATGTACATTGCATGTATGCAAGAGAGGGAGAGCGGGATGGGCAGGGATTCTGCTGGGCATTGGTATGCAGGAACCAGCTGTTTCAATTCCTTGGGACTTGCAGACAACACTGAGCATCTCCAGACAGCACCAAGCATCTCCTAAAGGGGTTGGTTGGTGACTTTGGGTTGGGATGTCTGGAAGTCACTGCAAGCCTTTTGAGGTCCTCCTGCTCTCAGCACTGGCAGGTGCTTTCTGTCCTGATGGAGGGTGCCCAGCCTGAATGTTGCTTTAGGAGTTTGCATGGCTGCAGCCCTTGTGATCCCACTGGTTTTGCTGATGAAGGAGCCTGACACTGCCCAGGCAGAGGGAGCAGGGTGTGCGCTGAGGGTCCTGTGCGTGAGGGCAGTAATAAGTAGCACAGAGTGGTCCCGAAAGGATGCTCCAGCAAAACCAGTGCCTGTTGTTCCTCTCTGACTTACACATCCCTGAAAATTCCCTGCTGTAGGGGAAATGCAGCCCTGCACGTGGAGTTTTCATTCTGTCACAAACTCCTCTTGCTGTTTGCAGCAAGGTTTTGTGGCTGCAAAAGTTGCGAAGCCCTCCTGCACTGAGCAGGGTGAGCTGCAGAGCTCCCTCCTCCCGCTGAGGGCTGCAGAGAGCTGCTCCCTTCTCCAGGGAGCCGGGAAGTGGAGGGAGGGAATGCAGGGCAGCACGTCCCAGCAGTGCTGGATTCATAAAGCAGAGCCTTCGGAAGGGAAAGGAGTCAGGAGAGAGATGCAAAGCAATCCCCTTCTCATATGACCTATCAGCGCGCACAATAATAATAAAGCTTTATTTGATTGAGTGTTTCCTCTGCTTGGCACAGCTCATAATGTTTGAGAGATTAAATAGCACAGTTAGTGAATTAAGCAGTAGTTTACAGGGGATTCGGAGACTCCGGGGATTAGTAACGGGCTATGGATCCTTTCACATCTAGGTCACCCCTCGGAATCCAGCTCAGGTTGGCAGTGATTTAAAGCCCACAAAAATTCCCCGGTGCGGGGTGAGGGCTGCAGAGCGTGCGGCGAGGGGTGGAGGAGGGAGGATTTGGGGATGGGGCGCTGTGTGAGCCCGGGGGTGCGGGGCTGCAGGAGCTGAAGGCAAAGCACCTTTCTGTGGCTCCGGGATGTTGTGCTCTGAGGATGGCTCCCAGCACCTTTTGCCAGCACGAAGCTGTGCTTGGAAATATTATTAACGCGTCCGGCCGCTAGCGGAGGGAAGGAGGAACTGCTCGGCATAAGCAAATGCGATATCTGTGAAATTATGAGCTGATAAAAAGTACTCGGGGACTGCGCTTGCAGCTGGGGAGGAATTTAGCACTGACGCTCATGTGTGTGAGGTGCAGAGGACCAGGAGGGCACCCTCCTGCCTCTCCTTGACGCTGTCTGCATGGGTTTTTTTGATGGGTGAGGGGAAGCGTGGGAACGGGGGACCATCCTGCGCCTCAGTTTCCCCTCCTGCGCAGTGCCTTTGTGCCTGGGGAGGGGATGGTATGGAGGCAGAGGGGGTAAATATCAGAGGTCGTTTGGCTGCCGGGTGCAGGTAAGCACGCCGGGAAGTGAGGAGGGGAGAGGGGGGGGGAGGTACCCCTGCCATCCCCATCCCATCCCCACGGAGCACGGTGCGGTGGGGGTTAAGGCGGCCGTCCTTCGCCTGAGAGCGCGCGCCCACTGCCTGCGCGCGGCTGTGCGGTGCTGTGAGCGTGCGGGAGCCAAAGTGCCGGTCAGTGATGGAGCCGCTGCCATGACAACCCCGGGCAGACAGCCTGCGTGCCGCGCAGGGATGCTCCCGGGCAGCCGTGCCGCCGGGGCTGGGATCCTGCCGCCCTTCTGCACCCCGTCCTCCTGCCGCTGAGGGTGTCCGACATCCCGACATCATCCGACATCCCGACATCATCCAACATCCCGCAGCCCGGCATCCCGCAGCCCGGCGCCCTGCGTCCCGCCGGGACCAGCCTGCCTTTGGGACCCTGCGCTGGGGCTGGAGGAGGAGAGGGACTGCTGGGCACTTGGAGGCCTTTGCCCGCTGTGCCTTTGTTGCTTCTGGACCCGTTTGCTAGCTCGCTGCAGGGAGCGGTGGTCTTTTTCCACCGCCTGTTGTTGGCTTTTCTTTCTTTTTTTTTTTTTTTTTTTTCCTTCGTCTTTTTTTTCCCTTGTTTGTATGGACTGCCCCCGCTCGGGGAGCTGCGAACTCGGGACAAGTGTGTGTGTGCGGGGCGGGAGCGCGGCGCAGCCCCCGGCACCTCCGTGCCCAAGTGAGCCTCGGACTGCTCCCGGGAAGAGCCGGCTCGCCCAGCGTCCAGCACCTTTGCCACTTCTCCTCCTCCTCTTCCTCCTCCCCCCGGCCCTCCCGTCCTCCTCCCTCACCCGAGGATACTGGGGACTCCCTCCGGATGCCGCTCGGCAGGCTCAGTGCTCGCAGGCTGCCTTTCCAGGGGCTCTCCTGATCTCCGTGGAGCTCCGCATCGCTCGCCTCCGCGCCCGCCCCGGTGGTTTTGCTCCCCCCCGTCCCCACACACACGCACCCCCTCCCTCCTCTCCCCCCTTTTCGCTCCCGGTGGCCTCGTCGGGTGTGTTTTTTGCCTGGTGGAAAAGTCCCTGCTGCCCAGGATGGGGGTCGGTGGGTGCTTAGCCCTGCCCTGGAGGTGCCTAGTCGTCCTCTGTCTCAGGCTGCTCTTCCTTGTGCCCGCAGGAGTGCCCGTGCGCAGCGGAGATGCCACCTTCCCCAAAGCTATGGACAACGTGACTGTGCGGCAAGGGGAGAGTGCCACGCTCAGGTAGGAGCTGCTGCCTCGGGTCGGGCCGGGGGGAGTTGTGCTGCGCGGGGGCTGCCTGTGCTTTTGGGATGTGCCTCAGTTTCCCCAGTCAGGGAAGGAACTGAAAAGCTGTGAGCGCCGCTCCCCTCTTTAATGCTGTGGGGGGAGATGGGGGGCTGTGGGCTGCACCCCCTGCTCAGGTCCTGCCTGCAGCGGTGCCATGGGAGCAGGGATTGTGCCCGGCTCTGTGCCCCACTCCTGGTCCCCCCCGTTCTCACAGCGGATGGGCGCAGTGTCCTGGTGAGGCTGCTGGGCAGGGAGACGAGCAGTACAAAGCTGCATTTTAATTGCTGTGCTCGGGAGCAGTGCTTGCAACTCAGGAGAGACTTTGGTATCTGCGGGGTTGGGTGTGCGCAGGGGAGCAAGTGGAGCAGGGCCAAGGCAGGACGACAGAACAAGGGGGTGATCTTTGGTCAGACTCACTCACAAATGGGAATACTCTGCCTATGTGTTTGCTGGGACTCGGCATCCTGTAGCTGTGCCTTTCAGCCTCACAGCCCCTGCACCTTCCCAGGAGGAAAGAACGGAGCAGCCGTGCGCCATCCCGATGATTTTGTCTTGTGGCATGGCACGGCTGGGCCAGAAAGGCTGGATGTGGGTGCATAGGGGTGTGTTGGATCACAGCTCACCTCCCTGTTTCTGATTAAAATAGCTCTTCCGAACATCTGGGTTTTCCCAGGCACCGAAAATCCTATAGATTTACAATGGGATGTCAAAGAGGGAAGGTTTTGTGTTAAGGGAGCAAAAGCTGCAGGAGGGAGGCGTGCGTATGGGCACTCTGCAAACTCACTGGGAGGAGGAGAGCTGCTCTGCTCGGGGTTCCTGCCCTGCCCATGGTGCCCAGCCCCGCTCAGCGTGCAGCGTGCAGACAAACCAAGGCAAATCCATTGCACAGAAAGCAGAGGGACAGCGGCGTGAGTCAGCACGGAGTCAGGGCTGCTTTCCTCCTCGGCGAGGCTGTTGGGTGGTGACACACGGGTGACAAATCTCGCACCTGGCTTTGGGAAGCAGCCCTGCAGACAGTATTCCCATTGTGCTTCCCCTTGGGCCCATTGCTGCTGGCAATTATCCATCTCGTGGCGTTGGTTTGGTCACTGGAGAGGTGCAGCAGTGCGTCTTGCAGTGGCAGTTTGGTGGTTTTTTTTTCCTGGCGTAAGGTGGGGACGGTTGGGAGCAATGAGTCGCTCCGGCGGTGCAGCCATCGATCTGTTGTTTGGGAGTTCACTTGTTCAGAATAGCAATGCTGCCGCGTGTTTCCTCCCGCCCAGCACACTGATGCTGGGAGCACAGGGAGGGGGAAAACGATCTTCCTCTCTTTTTTCCTCCCTTCCCACTCATTTCCATGCGCGGTGGGAGGACGGCGAGGTGCAGCCAAGGACTTGGAAGGAAGCATATGTCTCTGGAGGTCCCTTTTTATGTTTTTTTTTGTTGTTTTTTTGTTTTGTTTTTTTGTTTTTTCCCAGCTGACAAAAAGGAAAGCAAGCTGAAAAACTTTGCTGCTTCTGTGAAAACCCCACGAGGGCTGCAATTAGGTTACTCCACACTGGGTGCCAGCAGCCCCGTGGTGCCCGCTCTGTGCCCGGAGTGCTGGTCACAGCACAATGCGTAGCTGCAGGGAGCAGCTTGTGCCCAGGGCCAGCAAAGCACAGCTCCAAAGCTCATTTAAAGGTGTGCAGGCTTTGCTCTGTGTTGTTCCATAGTTATGTTTGGGTGCATGGCTGCAGGTGCTTTGGTTGGAGATGGTGCATTTGGGGTCAGTGTTATGGGGCTGCTCTCATGTGCCTGCAAGGATGAGTCAGGGTGGGGTGGGGGCACCAGAGATGTTTGTTTCCCTCTGCCTTGGGATGTCTGCTGAAGCACACAGACCTTTGTGTCGCTTTGCTCATGGTTAAATGTAAATGTGTGGTTAGATGCTGGTGTAGAGCTTGTGCCTGGGGGGGTTGTGGGTGAGTTACTCTGAGGTGCAGTAGAAACTGCAGGGCTAGGAAGAGGACTGGTGGATGTCCAGTCTGACATCTCAGTGCCTTTATCAGTGCCCATGTTGGGCTCCTGAGGTTATGTGTAGGACCTGGGGGTAGCACAGGGTGGCTCAGAGCTGTCTGCCTTGCTGCCTTTCTTCATCACACGGTGAGGGTGAGGCTGGTCCATCCCATCCCACACCTCGGTTGCATCCCACCCACCCCAGTAACAGGCAGCTCACACCCTGTGCTTGCAGCAGTGCCGAACCCAACCCATTTCTCAGACCTCTGCAGGAGCTTTCTCAGCACCAAAACAAGAGGTTTGATTGCGGTTTCACTCTGATAGGCATCAGTCAGCACTTCCCACGCACGGCTCTGACAATGCCAGCAGCACACAAGGGTGCTTGCAGGCATCCCCATGAGTTCACAGTACCCTGAGCAGGAGCAGGTGCAGATCCAACCAGAGCAGCACTTCTTTCCCTGACTGCTGCCTGGTTTTCCTGATGCTTTTATTCACTTTGATTCCACCGTGAAGAGTCAGATCTGAGTTTAACAGGAGCCAAATCTCTTCTAACCCCTGTGTTTCGTGTGCCCTGTGCCATTGCTCTCCGCAGTGCTTTACCTGAACCTGTTTTTGCAAATGCATTTTGCCTGTGTTGTGCTCTGGAAGTAATTTTGGAGAAATGATAACTTGGCCGTGAAACAAAACAAAATCAAGCATGTTTGTTTGTCTTTGACGGCTACAAACAGAACCTGCCTGCTTTCTTCCTCACGCACGGCTCTGTTCTGTGGGGCTCTGTTGGATTTGGATCCCTCCCTGCACCCACAGACCCACAGCAGAGGGGCTGCACAGCCCCAATGCATCCCCAGCTCTGCCTCTGGCTTTGCTTGCGACGGCGTTTCTGAGAGAGGAGTTGATTGCTAAAGTGACATGTCAGCAAATCTCAGCCACCTCTCCCCCATCTCTGAGATGGAATCAGCCTAAAGTGGGGAGGAAAAAAAAAAAAAGAAAAAATATACACACGTCATATGCATGGATTATTTTTATTTTTTCTGAGCACAATTTCCATCTGAGATGAGATGCGCTCCTGATTGCTGTGCCAGAGAGGGCTTCCCTTTATAGCTCTGCTGCCTCGAGCTCAGCGTGGCTTTTGGGGCTGGGGGGCATCTTGTGCATCTCTGTGTCCATCCTGAGGCTGAGTGCCAGCTTGAAGGAGGTGTAAATCCAGCAGATGGCACTCTGGGATGGGAGGGGCTGGTAGGGTGACGATCAGAGCCTGTAGGTACAGGGCTGTCCATTGGAAGGTGCTGGGGTGGCATTTCTAATTGCTAAGCCAGTGTTATAAGATGGAAGTTGATCTGATGTCAGGTGCCCCCCGAGGTCCTATCAGTGTGTTTATCTCTGTGCAGCCCTTGGAACATTTCCTTTCTCTGGCTCCGTGAGTCATCTGCTTGCATTGCAGTCTTTGGTGGTGGGATGTGCCCCTCTGTTGGGAAAATGCCAAGTGTGTCATACAGGGGGGCTCTGCAGATGGCCAGCAGCACCCTGCTCTCACTGGAGCTTTTAGTCCCTGCAGTGGGAAGCCCTCATCATGATTGACCTTAGAATCAAGCATGGGACCTGAATCTGTGCCCCTTCTGTTGGCTTTAGGGGAGTTATCCTGCCTTGGTCTGGCAAAGCTGCTCCTCGCTCCTTCCAGACCCCCCAGCCTGACCCTTTCTGTTTGTTGTGTTGGAGCTCAGACACCCTTATTTTCCTTCAGGAGGAAAGGGGGAAAAAAGGAAGGACTTAATCTATGACCACATCAGCGGGAGAACTGGCTAATAGAAATTGTAATGAGAACACAGAGCCAAACAAACAAGCAAATGGGAAAATGCAATCCCCCCAATGCAATAAAGAGATTTATGCCGACAAAGGGGCTGATCCGGCTCTCATTAATGTCACCACAAGTCTTTATCCTAACTGTAATGGACTGTGGATCAGGTTGGAAGAGAGCATCTTAGCTACAGCATGCAAACTGTGGACGCGCTGTGCAAGGAATACCGATGCAGAAAGCCCTCTCCCAGCAGGAAGAGTTGGCTCTTTGTTGCATGCAGCACCTCTGCAAGGCGGATGCGCAGTGCCCTTGGGTGTAACGTTCAGAGGTGCAAAAGCCACTGAAAGCTGAGAGTGAGGCTGGGCTGGCTGGCTGCTTGGAACTCCTTCTGCTGGAATGCTAAGCGTGCCATCATTGCCAGGATGTTAGGAATCTTGCCTTGAGTGAGGGTTCTTGGCTCTTCCCAAGGGTTGGCTCTTTCCAAGCAGCAGCAGTCCTGCTGGAAGCAGGAGGTCGGTGGTTTACGTGCAAAAGGAGGAGGTGGGAGAGCAGATGGGTGGGGATGGGTGGCTGGGGGCAAACTGTGCTGTCCCCTGGCAGAGGAGCTGGTGGTGATGCTGAGATGGAGATGGGGAGGGAGAGATGCCTCTGGGGAGGGAAAGGACACCAGGGGTCAAAGAGGAGACGCATGAGTCTAGCTCTGCATGCCAATGAGGGCAGAGTAAATAAGGAATAAAACCACCTTTCAGCACGAGCAGCTGGTGAAATATCACAGGTTTGTTTGGTGGATTTTTTTTTCCCAGAGATGGGCGATTTTGACCGACTCTGCAGCCATAAATGGCTCTGACACCTGTGTCTGTTTTATCAGGCGCATGCAGAGCCCCAGACATGATCCGAACATCCATTACTTCGGATTTTTAAGTCTGATATTTAAAACAAAATAAAAATGATGATGGGTTCATTATTTTCCCAGCATTGCGTTCTCTGTTCAACAAAACTAAGGTGTTTTTCAGTTTCTTGCACATCCCTACTAAGGAAGTGTCAGGCAAAAGAAACTCCCCAGGGTGTGGAGGAAGGGAGTAGCACAGCTCCAACCCACTGGGTCCAGATCTGTAGGTGATGTGGACCTGCAGGTGGTCACAGCACTGACATCTGGAGTTATATTTGGGTTCTTAGCCTGAAGTCATTCAAATTCAATAAGTTTGAGGCTTTGCTCCTGAGTAATCCTTGCTGTATTACATCTTGGGTGCTCTCCTGTAGTCCACTACAATGATACTTAGCTCAAAGGAAGGAGGGCCATCTCTGTGATAGGATAGTAGGGCCTGGGTGAAAGCAAAGCATGTATTTTCCACATCTCTGTGGGTCCAATGCTCACCTTGCAGGGACATTTCCTGGGAGCTGGGCAGGCACCTCCTGCTCCAGCTTTGAGGTAGAAAATTCACACTTAAGTTCCACAAGGTTTTAGAGCATCTTATGGGAAATAGTGCCATTTTGACTTCGTCTGGTCTCAGAAGGGAAGAATTCCTGGAATCAGAGTTTCCCTTTGGTTGCAAAAAACGTCGTTTTCCTGCCCACCTCTGAGCTGCTTTGCACTCTGCAACCAGTGTTTCCCTCTTACTACATCCTTCCTTATTGCTTCTTGAGCTGTAGGAGCTGTTCTGCTTTGACTCAAACACGGTTTTTGTTGAATATCAGCTGGCAGAGGCCAAGCTGCAGGCTGGCCATTGCACACTGCGACCCCATTTGCTCAGCAGTTCAGTGCAAGGTGTAAGTCAGGGCAGGACGTGGCGGTGTGGGGAGGCAGCAGTGTGGGTACATGAGTCCAAGGCACTCCAGTGTGCCTGTGAGATGTGATTTAGTCCTCTGCAAACACGCCGTGAGGAGCACAAGGCAGCATTACCCTTGACTTCCCTCTCCCCTCTTGGTGCTTATGCTCTGTGGCACAGCAGGATGTGGCCAGAAGGCCAAAATCCCACCTTGGGTTGTTATTGCTCTGTCGTGGAGATGGATGTTTGAGGGAGATGCCTTCAGTGGTGCACGTCAGCTACATCTCCTAAATTTCCCTGCTTGTCCTTGGCTGGTGGAGGGCAGCAGCTGCAATCTCCTTGCTGGTTTACAGCCAGCAACATGCAGGCTGCTGATCTTGTTTAGCCAAATATGGGGCTTTGACCCCAGACACGTGCCTGGGAGCAGCACATGAGACGCCGTGGCCATCTATGGATCCACCTGCACCGTCTGGTTGGCCTCCATCCATTCAAGTGGCCAAGATCACGGGGGGTTGAATACCTTCTTAGGCCTTCTGGAAAAGACCAAAGGCTTGATGGCCAGGAGTCACATGGGAGAAACTCTGTCCTCCATGCTAGGACCCAGGCTCAGTGTTAGGGAGTTGCACCATGATCCCATAGAGGTGCTGGATGGAAGAAATGGCCTGCTGCAGCCCAAAGGATGGGGTGGGGATGTGCCCACTCTTACCACTACTTCTCTTTGCCTTGCCAGCTGTCAGGAACTTAACTAACCCATGGCTGGGCTGGGTGCAAGCAGAGATCTGTCCTAGGAACCTCTTGCTTATCGTACCTGTCCTTTTAGGAGCATGTTTCAAAGCTTCGTGCTTCATACTTCTCCTAACAAGCGTGACTGGGGATAGGATACTGATGTCTCTTTCTGTGATGTGAAGTTTGGATTTCAATCTCTCATTTTTCAGCACCTCCAAACCGCCCTCCGCCGGTGCTGGGGTGGTTTATCCCCACTATTGGGTTTTCCTGCAGTCAGCACCTATAGCCAGGCTGTGCTGCGCTGATGTGATGCAGGCAGTATAGAAATCGGCACATGACATCTCCCTCTCCACGCTGCTGTAAAATTAGCTTCATCTCAAGTGGCAGAAAATGATCATATCCTCGCTCGAGGGCGATGAAGAATATTCCTGAGTCACTGCTAGTGATGAAACAGGCAGAAAATCCGGAGTGATACACAACTGCCCACTCAGTTTTAATCGCCGAGGCCATTTGCTGCTGCAGAGCCCAGGGAAGCGCTTCCTCCTCCTCTCCTTCATCCCCATCCATCACCTGCAGTGCTGGTCCCAGTGCTGGGCCACGAGCAGCGAGTGTTCCTTTGTGTTCCCTGGGAGGAGAGGAGGAGGTAGAAGCTTTGTTTCCATAAAGTACAGGAGGAAATCAAAGCAACCTCTGTTCCTCAGCTCTCCTCCAGTAATTCTGCAGCCTACTCCTGACTCACCCTCATCCCCACAAATCTCCCCTCTGCTCATGTCTCAGAAGCAGCCGCTGTGCCCATCAGCTTGAGTACAAAGCTATCTCCTTGGGTTTTTATGTTGCCGCCTTGGAATAAAGCACCCTCTTTCCTGCAAGTGCCAGCTCAGTGCTTGGGAAACGCCTTGCCAAATTTGCTGGTGACTAGGCCAAGAAAACCCTTCAAAACACTGCTGATCAGAAGCAGAGCGCAGCAATGCTTTCGTTCCCTGCATATGCTCACTGACAGCTTGTGAGAGCTGAGCACTCCTCGAAGGAGCTCCTGCAGCCACACTGTGCCATGCCGTGCTGTGCCGTGCTGTGCTGTGCCATGCTGTACTGTGCTGTGCTATGCCATGCTGTGCCATGCCATGCTGTGCCATGTTGTGCTGTGCTGTGCCATGCTGTACTGTGCTGTGCTATGCCATGCTGTGCCATGCTGTGC